>CM070021.1:14013183-14293183 GCA_036247105.1 Cirrhinus mrigala
ATGGATGGATGGAAAGCACAATATATGGATGAATAGGTGGATGGATGGATGGATAGTACGAACAAACAAACGATGGAGGGATGGAGGGATGGATGGATGGATGAATGGACAGTACGAACAAATGAATGATGGATGGATGGATGGATGGATGGATGGATGGATGGATGGATGGATGGATGGAAAGCACAATATATGGATGAATAGGCGGATGATGGATGGATAGTACGAACGATCAATCGATAGATAGATAGATAGATAGATAGAACTATAGATGGATGGATGGATGGATGGAAAGAACAATATATGGATGAATAGGCGGATGGATGGATGGATGGATGGATGGATGGATCAAACAATATATGGATGAATGGATGGATGGATGGATGGATGGATGGATGGATGAATGGATAGTGCGAACGATCATTTGATAGATATATAGATAGATAGATAAATAGAATGATAGAACGATAGACAGAACTATAGGATGGATGGATGGATGGAAAGAACAATATATGGATGAATAGACGGATGGATGGATGGATGGATGGATAGTAGAAACGAATGATCGCTCGATAGATAAAGAAACAGAGAATGACTGGACGATAGAACGACAGATAGATAGACAGACAGATAGATAGACAGACAGAATGATGGATAGAATGATAGAATGAATGATGGATAGAATGATAGAACGATGGAACAATAGAATAATACAACAACAAAATGATAGAACGATAGAAGGACAGCTAGAATGATAAAACGATAGACAGAATGACAGAACGATAGAATAGTGAACAACAGAATGATAGAATAACTTTGGATTAAATGTGCTGTAGTTAATTTAAGTATATATACAAAATAAATGCACAATGAATTGGATTATTAAAAAAAAAAAAAAAAAAAAAAAAAAAAAAAAACATTATTACTATTTAATATTTGGTCAAATTTGGACTAAGAATACCCTCAAAAACAATTTGTGAATCCAGATCTGCCTGTGGTACAGATGTCTCTTAGCAACCAGAATATGAAGTCTGCTATTATCTGGTATTATCTATCGTCTTTCATATTATACAGTATGTTTTAACTCTGAACTTTCTCTAAGCACGCAGCACATAATGCTTTTCATATTCATAGCTGACAGTCAAATCGATAAACCTACTGCATATTAATACACACGTAGCTCTATTTTAAGCATCCTTTCAGCTCGGACACCCCCACAATGGGTAGACAGATGCATAATAACTCATAAAGTCTCTTTCTAAGGCTTGCCGTGTACAGCAGCCGCTGTCTCCCGTAATGCAGAAGGCCATTAAGCTGGCCTCAGCAGGGGGACACATCATGCCGCCCCACAGACTGATGATACAGCAGTGGCATCCCTCTTTGCACCTGCCAAATGTATTCGGTCAGTCTCTTATAGGTCATTTCACCGCAATCACGGTAACCATAGTAAGGCTATAGGAGATTGTGGAAATGGATCTTGCATAAATATTTATTCATAACAGTTGCCATGTCCAGATTTATGACTTCTGTGATTTCTGTAATAACAGACTGTCAAAACTAATAAAAACAAATGGCAATCTAATAGCTAGAAATGCTTTGTATTTGCACTGCTGTGCTTGTTTTGTTTCATTAGCTACCGAATGAAGAAATCAAACACAATAGACTTTCTTGTAATATGCTTTGAGAAGGGCCTGAACATGAATATTTTATGACACAGCTGTCTTGTGTTATATCCAGCATGATCATCTTTTCATCTTTTGATGAAAATTTTTTCTTAGTCTCACGCTTCATTATGAAAATGATAATTATGCTATGAAAACATTACTGCTTTTAGTTATTTAACTTGTCACAAAAGTCATTTCTATTTGATTTTGAGTTTTAACTCAATTTCCCTTATCATTAATTACATTTAAAGTAGTTAAAAAGGTAAATGAACTTATTAAAATGTATTAAATAATTTATAGCAATTCAATTTAAGTTTTGAATTCTTTACATTGTATTAAAATGAAAACACTGTTTCAGTGTTTCTACTTCAGAATTTTGTTTAACTCTATTTTACTAGCAGTTTCTAAATGAAACTACCTTTTTTTTCCTCAGTGCAGATGTGTCGTGATGTAACTTAATATTGATAGTAAACGCAAGATTTTCTGAAATATAAAATTTTGGGGGATTTGTTTTATTTTCGAAATAATTCACATCCAATAAGACAGCCACCTGGTTAAACTTACTTTTAAATCGCTGAGTGTAGTATTGAACCACAGAGCTGATCAATAAACGAGTGTTTCAACTCACCTGAAGCGCTATAGATGTTCGAGAGCATCAGTAACAGGGTTCCTATCACAACAAAAGCCATTTGTCCGGCTTCCAACAAGACTTTTCTTTACGGCATAAGTATACAGTTTCTAAACAAAAGACACTGTCATTGAAACATGGCAGTCTGAGCTCGTGAAATAAAAACCTCTCGGAAAATGCACTTCAGGCGCTCTCTTGGAGAAATCCACAGCAGCGCATTACGATAAAGTCTCAGTGATGTCTGATCCGAAGCGCTCGGATCTTTGTATTAGGAACTGCATGACGACTCTGATGTCTAACTAGTTTGTTCACTCCCTCCGTCACGCATTTCGCGGTAATGTCCGTCCGCTGATGCGCTGAATGCGGTACACAGAGTTCACCAGCTGTTCATCCATTCAGCTCACTGCTTGGCGTTTGAATAAGATGCTGGAGTGTGACAGCGCTCCGCAGAATGAAGCGCGTGGAGCTTCAGTCCGCCCGCGAAAGCAGAGCGCGCTTCCCAAACAAATCTTAAAGCGACAGCTTTGCAGCGCGGTCCCGGCCAAGGGTATTTAACCTTTAACCTTTAACCTAAGATTTTAATATATGGAAACTTAATATGTATATTTATCTAAATTAAAATTGTATTTTATTATATATATTATTATTATTATTTGTCTTTTTCTTTCCCCAGTCACATTTTCTTGGTTAAATAAGCATTACTTACACAATCAGAAGAAGAAGAAGAAAAAACAAACAAACATTCTATTTAATATTTTACTAATGTCAATTTGCTATTTACTAGTTTAATAATTTTACTAATACCAATTTATAATATATATAATTTTTAATTAAAAAATATATAATAATATAATATATATTATTATAATATATATATAATATATATTATATCACTTATATAATATCACTTTTTTACTTATCAGAAAAAAAATCTATTTAATAATTGACTCATTTTACTAATATCAATTTACTTTATTAAAATAATCACATTTTTAAAGAAATATGTAAATTAAAAAATTATTTAGTTATTTATTATAATATATATATATATATATATATATATATATATATATATATATATATATATATATATATATATATATATATAGTATTTCTGTGACTCCCAGTCACATTTTCTTGGTTAAATAAACATTACTTACACTGTCAGAAAAAGAAAAAAAAAAAAAAGTAGAAAAAAACATTCTATTTAATATCTTACTAATTTTACTAATATCAATTTACTTGATTAAAAAAAAACACACACACACATTTTTAATTAAATATAATTAAATTAAAAATTATTTATTTATTTATTTTTATTTCTTTTTTTCCCCCAGTCACATTTTCTTGGTTAAATAAACCTTACTTACACTATCAGAAAAAGAAAAAAAAAAGAAAAAAAAACATGCAAATGTATATAAATTAACATTTTCTTTTAATTATTATTTATATTATATTATATATTTTATATCATTCTATTTTATACATTCTCTTTTATACTTTACATCAACAATGTAATTAATATTCTATTTATTAAAGCCATGTATGCATCTCATCAAGTTAGTGATTTTAAGCATTTTACATTTATTAAAATAATAACTCAAGGCAGTAGCGATTTAAAAAATATACTTTATTTGTGAACTTATGTTTAGCTATTCTTTTTAATAGTTAACTTTTAACTATTTTTGAATTTTTCAGATCATCAGTCATAAAAGCTCAATAAATATTGGTCACAGACACTGAGATTTACTTTAAATTTCACCAAGCTGATTACTCACTAAAAACTCCCACAGATCATGTTTTCAAGCCATTTCAAGCCATGACATAACCAGTCATATATTAACCAGAACATAACTCACGGCAGGTTTTAGGGGGTCTGTAAAACTCAATGGACTCAGGGGAGGCGAGAGAGACGCGGACTCCTGCTGTAACTTTACCTGCTGGTGTTGCTGTTGGACAACGTTTCTTTAGAAAAACAAGTTATTTATACACTTTATAATGTTATATTTTGTTATACCGGAGTTATTTTTTTTTAATCATCACTCAGTCAAGCCCACCTACAATGTGATCAAAAAGCAAGGCATTTATGTTCGAGCGTCATACACCTAAATTGTAGCCTGCACTTTTGTTTCACCTCAACAGCAGGGACTCACTTCAACAAATGTCAGTGTATTTTGAAGCAAAAATGATCTTTGTTTAAACTGTCTGGCTATCCTTTTCAGGGATGCATTTCTGATGAATAGACATACGGCTATATTTTACAGCAAGCCATTAAGCGGACGTTATTTCCAATGCAATCAGAGCCCTCATTGATCGGCCTTCTCAAGATTTACTGGTGCTCCTCTCCAGGGCTTTCCTTATACCATGTGCCGTTTTTCTTTGCGGCATTGACTTTGTGTCTGTTTTGAAAGACCACCATTATTGAAGTGAGAAGCGAACATTTGTCTTTCTTTGATGCTCGAAATGGGCTGAGAATCTGAAGACAGACAACAGTTGCGAGCTCTAAGGAAACCAACTGTGCAACAAATTGAAATTCTCCTCACCTCGGCTGAGAAATTGCTCTGAGTAATAGCAAACAATGTCTGAGAGGTCCGAATGAAAACCTTCATCAAGATCTCACTGCATCAATAACAAGTATTTTAAAAGCATGAATTTGCTGTCCACGCACGTTGGATTCACGCTTCTCTGCTCGCATCAAAAACAATGGCCCTGCCAATATTCTAAAAGCAATGCTTTATCCTGTTCCTTATATAAAATAGCTAATTAACATCATAACTCTCAGATTGAGACAAAATGCAAAAATGCTCATTTACTTTCAGCCATTTTTGTGATGCTCTCAGTGACATGTTTGTCATCAACATGCACCTACATGTCAAAGGAGGATGTCAGCTATGATTGCTTTGCAGATGACACACAATTATGTGTTTAGACATATCCAGACCAGCGCTGTCACAAACAAATTATCATCCTGCTATCCTGTAATCAAAAACCGATGAGTCATAATTTCTTTCTGCCACAGAAACTATGGACTCTAACAATGCGGGGCACATTTCAAAAAAACTCGACAGCACAAACAAACACACAGTACATTTTTATCTCCTCAAAGGCTTTTATTGACATCTCCCCAAAAGTAGCAGATTGCATAAGACCTTCTGAACTACAATTCTAGACTTTCTTCCATTGTGCCTCCGTAATTTGCTGGTTTTTAGTGAACAAACGTATATTTTCCTTTTGGAAACTGGCTATTAATCCATATGCTGTCTCAAAGGAACACTGACGAAAAGCATGGCGATGCATCACCAGTTTTCTTCAGCTATTTCGATTCACACAAGACTTTGCCAAAGTGATGCACGGTGTAAATAAATGGACAGAGAAGAAAAAGAAAAGCTCAGAGGTGACCCAGGTTATCGTCTGCCTCCTTCGGCAGCTTCCTGTTCTTTCAACACAACAGCACGTGAAGGTAAACATTGACTCAACTGTGCTCTTTTACAAAAACGCTAGTTGATGCTCGAAGAGAACCCTTGACGCAAGTACATTCGAGTACTTTTGATTAGGCCAAGCACCTGCAGATACGCTTCCATGTATTCCGTGTAAACACACGGCGAAGAAACAACAACAGCACAACGCTAAAAATAACATAATTGCTGCACCACACACACGTATCTGGGTTCTTGATGGCCTAAGTTGGCCTATAGCCCATGTTTCTGTTTTTGCTGTCTACAGTTCCTGTCAGTGGCGTGGCAGTGCCATATGGCCCTGGTTCTGAGTTTCTCCCGGATTCAGGAAAGGGGTGGGAGAGGTGGGGGACGGAGGCACAGACTGCGGGTCACTCCGGGGCAGGTCGAGCTTTCCGTAACAAAGGGCCTGATCCCAGGACGTGTGCTCAAGTAGACACGCGTACTGTGAGGACACAAAAGACTTGTGATGATTTCCTGTGGTTCCTAACAGCTCAGTGACAGAATTGAGGGCATTCATCTGCGTATAAGCGTGGAGGATGATATATGTAGGGGTTTGGGATGATGGGTGTATTTTGGGGAGGAGGACTGGGCTCAGTTGGGATAAAAGAGCAGACCGTACACCTGCCTGGCAACATCAATAAAACTTCACAGCTTGACCTCTATTAGACACAATTGTGACCTCAGCTGGGAATAGCATGACCGTTATGCTACAGATGCTTTTGTTTATTAATTCACTTGAGGATTTGTGCGGATCGTCACAAGAGTACAAACTTGAGGTTATCTGTGCAGAATTTTGATGAAAATGGCTTTAGAAACTGACAGTTGAGAATGGTGCCTCAAATATATATATTTACTGCCACCTACTGGAGATATCAATAACCTTGAGTAAATAAAATGGTTGGAAAAACACAGTAGGGGGCTCATTTATATGCTAAATGTGAGCGTACAAAGTTTCTGAGATATACCTGTGGTGATTTATATCGACGCCTGTTGGTGGTGGTGAGATTGATGGAGGGAGAAAGGCGGTATAGATAGGGTAAAAAAGAGGAAAAGGAGCTTCTGGCTGGAGGTGGCCTGTTTTTTACTTTTCTCATTGGAGAACTGGGAAACAAGCTAAGAAGGAGTACCAGCCTAAAACCAGATCATATCAGACATTTACTGATGGTATGGCCACATAAAGACGTTACCCTGATAGAACACATACATCACACATTTACATCTGGAAGACATATTTTTTAGTGTTTCCTCATCTGTAATACGTCTATAGGACGTTTCTACTATCAGATGTCAAATAGATGTCTATTAGATGTTTATGATTCAGAATGTATGTAAAACTGACATCTTACAGATGTCTGTCAGATGTTTGTACACAGCAGATGCTTTGCAGATCAAGTGATCTTTAACAGACATCTTTGAGAAGTATGTGTGCTATCTGGGAGAATATCAACTCCATCTACAATGCCTTGCAAAAGTATTCATACTCTTTGTTTTTTCTCGTTTTGTTATGTTGCAGCCTTATGTTAAACTGTTTAAAATTACTTTTTTCCCACATCAATCTACACAGGTGTTTAACAAGTTTGCAAATTTTTAAAAATAAAATACTGAAATGAGTACATTGCATAAGTATTCATACCCTAAACTCAGTACTTAGTTGAAGCACAAGTACTGTTCTGGATATAATGCGACAAGTTTTGCACACCTGCAATTGGCAATTATCTGCTATTCTTCTCCTCACCTCTTCACCACTCAAGCTTTATAAATGTGGATGAGGGCAGATGCACGTTTTCAGGTTTCACCAGAAATATTTGATTGGTTTCAAGCCCAGGCTCTGGCTGAGCCACTTATGGACGTTCGCAGAGTTGACTATAAGCCACTTTTGCTGTGTGCATAGGGTCATTGTCCTGTTGGAAGATGAACCTTCTGCCTAGTCTGAGGTTCTGAATGTTCTGGACTAGGTTTTCAGTAATGATGTACTGATGTTTGTCCTGTAAGTTCCGCATATTTAATCATGGAGCTCCACTAGAGTGACTGTCTGCTTTTTGGTCACCAGTATAACCAAGGCTCTTCTTCATCAGTTGCTTAGTTTGGCCAGGAGTTTGGCCAGAGTCCTAGTTGTTTCAAATTTCTTCCATTATGTATAATGGCAGCTACATGCTTCTGTGAACCTTTGATGCAGCAGAATTTTTTTCTGAACTCTTCCCCAGATCTGTGCCTTGACACAATCCTGTCTTTGAGCTCTACAGGCAGTTCTTTTGACCACAGGGCTTGGTTTTTGCTCTGTTATGCATTGTCAGCTGTTAGACCTTTTATTGAGAGGTATGTGCCTTTCCAAATCATACTCATCCAAATGAATTTGGTACAGGTTAACTCAACTTGAAGTGTAGTAACATCTACAAGTGATATGAGTGCTTCTGAGCTAAATTTTAAGTGTCCCAGAAGTATGAATACTTATGCAATGTAATAATTTAAGTCTTTTATTTCTAATAAATTTGCAGAGTTGTTACAAACCTGTTTTGTGCTTTGTCATTATGGTGTATGGAGTGTAGATCGATGTGAAAATAAGTCAATTAAAGCAGTTTAACATAAGGCTGCAACATAACAAAAAAAAAAAAAAAAAGGTGTATGAATACTTTCGCACGGCACTGTAAGTGTCATTTTCTTTCTTTTAGCTGGTCATCTCAAAGCCTCCCAATGGAGATTGGACCACAGCCACTAGAAGACAAGCCTACAACCTTCAGCCAAAAAAAGCATAATGGCTAATGCTAGGGAATAACGAAGGAGACTAGAGGCTGTTTTTTTAGTGGATGTTAATGGAGGAGAGGCTTCCCTATGCTGAATAAACAGCTTTTGTGAGGAAACAGCTTATCATTTAATGAACCGACAGCCTATCGGCTAATCTTTAATTTGTTTGTCATTAAACAATAGTTTTGGATTGAAATATTTTTAGAGTTTACACCGAAAAAAAAAAGCCATTTTATAAGAGACTCACAGACTTTTTTGCAACAAGCAGGATTTAGTTTAAGGCAGTTCTCATTTATTTAGTATCTGTAAACAGTGATTGACTGTCGCACTACTTTGTTTGAAATTCAGTGACGTCAAGGCTGTAATGTGAGCACACGTGATTCAAGTTAACCGCTATGCTTCCTCCAATGGTAAGTAATACAGACCCTCGTATCTCCCAGTAATAAGACAACACTCATGGCCAATAAGAGCCCTAATGTTCCTCAAATCAATAAGATGCTGGATTGGCAGGATGACACAGACAACTACATCATGGTCATAGTGCAGTCCTTGCCTTGCATGGACTTGTCTAGTTTCGTAAAGCTCAATGGAGGAAGCCTTTTGGTGAGGGGACGGCACAACATGTCATGCGGTAGGTCATAGATGCCACTAATATTTGTAGCAAGCACTGATGTCTTCCACTGGGACATCAAACTAAAGCACCTGCTGGTGAACCGGACACCTTGTAGGTCAAACTGACTTCAAGTGCAGTGCGCTCAAGATGAAATTTGCCTACAAATTCTTCTTTGGCATGTATTGGGAATTACTTTGTTAATTAGTTCATAGAAATGTATCCTATATATAGTCAGCATGCTGTGGAAATATATTAAACATCAGCTGAAAACGCTTACCTCTAAGCACAAGAGCATACTGTCCACCAGAGGTCAAATGCAAAGTCGATGAAACTGTGGTCACTAGGGATTCTCTTGTTCCCACAGACCATGACTTGCAAATGATAACAACTGGGCCAGACCCGGCCTGTCACAAGGTCAGATTATATTAAATCACACAAAGAAGACCTATAGCTTGAAAGAAAACAGGTGTAAAGTATAAGCTCATAATCAAAGGTCTCTCAGACAAATTGTGCTTGTCTGTAGCCTGATCCACAGCAGAGACTCATTCTAGAGAGGATGCATCTCATTGAGTGGTTTAAGGTACGAGCCCAAGATTTTTGGTTTGGTTGGATCATCAGTCATATAATCATAAACTTCTTGCCAAGTCAGTGTATTTAGACAAAAAAAAAATGGCGATTTTTTTTTTGTTTCAGGTCATGGAGTAAGACATGAAGAACACCAGATAATAACTCCTGTTAAAGCCAACCAGTTGTTTTCTGTTTTTAGTCAGCTTTGCATCTGGCAAGCTGACATGAGTGGCTTTTCCATCCCTCCACTTAGGACTTTTGCATATTGTGGGGCCGGCTAGTCCTGGTAACGTCTGGTACCTTGACTGGAAGCATCAATAATTGCATCTGATATATTGGTTTTATATTTCTATATACTTTATAAGAAAATGTTTTGTAAGATCTTACAAAATTTCTTATAAATTTTAGGACAATTTTGTAAGAATATTTTATAGTATCCTTGTTACACTTTACATGTACTTACTATGTAATAAATAAATTATAAATTACAATAGATTATGCATAATTAATGCATTTAAAAAGACATTTTCTAACAAAATGTTTTTAAAAAATGTTTTAAAAATTAAAAAAACGCCCACTGCTATAATTGGCTAAAAGCGTAAACTCATTCCTCATAGACGGACGCCGCTGTGATTTGGGTTTAAAACACATAAATAAATCAGTACATATCAAACGATCTGTAAGAAGAACGTAATAGTGACCATGTAATGAAATAGTTACTCCCACTTTTGTTGCAACATTACTGTTGGATCCAATATAGGCGGCACAGCATCGTTTTTTAGTTTCAATCTTTTTGAAAATGTTTCAAATGTTTGTTCCACAAATTGGCACTGCGGAGTGTCCTGTATTTTTCTGAGCCATTTTGATTGTTTGGTTTTTGCGCAGACCTGCGCATTCGTCTCTCTGGTAAACGTTATGCGTGAATCAGTGGGCGGGGCTAAACAAGAAGCGATGCCAATCTTCTTCTGCGGAGGCGGTGCTTATCTACCTATTACATCATAGAGTAGAACATTCCAAAAGCTGTCGTTTTGGCAGACTGCCTTCAATATAGGCTGTTTTTAGACTAATGAAAAAGTTTTGAAACTTACAGGATGTTTTTATACTACAATGATCTCTTATATGTCAAAAGATCAAGGCAATTTTGGTTTTTCAATTCATCACCCCTTTAAATAGGGCACTGCTGGGACAGTTGAAATCATAGGCCATTATCAAGTACACTCATTCAATCCCATAATGCACTGCAATAATAAGCGTGATTTACACAGTAATGAACTGATTTACACTCATTTCCAAATTGCTTGTCTAATGTGGGTACAGTGTAACATCATACAGGTATACATTTCTTTTTTATTATTATTTAATTATTAATAAAGATTATTTAATAGTTTAATAAAGTTTACATGCTACAGTAGTACCCATGGCAGAGTTAAATGTTTTCATTACTATTGAAGCTGCCAGTTTCCTAAGTTTCAAATGATTATTAACAGCAAGCACAAAGTATGCAAAAGCGGCAGCCCTTCAGCTGCTCATTTATTTTTATTTACTCTGTCAACTGGACTATATTAGTAGACTAATGTAAGGACAAGAGTGAATGAGGATATAGGTGGTGATTTTAAACACAGCCTTTTAAAAACACACACTGTGCAACAACCAGTGTAGTTTGATTCCTGAACAAATGACTCAAATGAATCTGTTATTTTCAGTAAACATACATCTTACAACTTTTTCACATTTTATGTTGCAGCCTTTTATGTTAAACTGCTTTAAATTACTTTTTTCATCCACATCAATCTATACTCCATACACTAAAATGACAAAGCAAAAACCAGCAAATTTATTAAAAATAAAACACTGAAATAAGCACATTGCATAAGTATTCATACTCTTAACGCAGTACTTAGTTGGAGCACCTTTACAGCCTCAAGTCATTTTGGGTATGATGCGACAAGCTTTGGGCATCTGCATTTGGCAATTATCTGCCATTCTTCAACTCACCTCTTCACCTCACAAGCTCTGTCAGCTTAGATGGGGGCTGGCAGACATTTTCAGGTTCAAGCCAAGACTGTGGCTGGGCCACTCAAGGACATTCATAGAGTTGTCTATAAGCCACTCTTGTTGTGTGCTTAGTCCTGTTGGAAGGTGAACCTTCTGCTCAGTATGAGGTTCTGAATGGTCTGGACTGGGTTTTCATTAAGGCTATCTCTATATTTTGGTGCACTGAGCTTTCCTTCTACTCTGACGAGTCCCTCAGTCCCTGCTGCTGAAAAACAGCCCCACAGCATGAGGCTGCTACCAGCACACTTTACTGCTGGGTGATGAACAGTGCTTGGTTTCTTTCAAACATTATGCTTGGAATTGATGTTCATCAGATCAACTAGAGTGACCATCAGCTTCTTGGTCACCAGTATAACCAAATCCCTTTTCCATTAATTGCTCACTTTAGCCAGGAGGCCAGCTCTAGGAAGAGTCCTAGTTGTTCCAAGCGTCTTCCATTACGGATAATAGAGACTACATGCATCTGTGAACCTTCAATGCAGCAGATTTTTTTCTGAACTCTTCCCCAGATCTGTGCCTTGACGCAAGCCTATTTCTGAACTCTACAGGCAGTTCTATTGACCTCAGGGCTTGGTTTTTGCTCTTATATTGCTCTGAAAGGTATGTGCCTTTCCAAATCAAACTCATTCAATTGAATTTGCTCGAAGTGTAGTAACATCTACAAGCTACATGAGTGCTCTTGAGCTAAATTTCAAGTGTCCCAGAAAAGAGTATGAATACTTATGCAATGGAATCATTTCAGTTTTTATTTCTAAAAAATTTGCAAAGTTGTTACAAACCTGTTTTGTGCTTTGTCATTATGGTGTATGGAGTGTAGATTGATGTGGAAAAAAGTAATTTAAAGCAGTTTAACTTGCTGCAACATAAAGCGTGAAAAAATGAAGGAGTATGAATACTTTCACAAAGCACTGTAATACTTAAATCCTCATCAGAGATTGATGAGAATACAAAAGTCAGCATCAGGGATTGATGGAACAACACAGTGGTGAAAGTGAATCTTCTCCCTTTTAAAAACAAAGGCAATTTGCTTTGAAACTCTTTTCTCAACTTCAGCAGTGATGAATATATATTCAACCCTAAGCCTTCAAAATATTATAAGCATGCACCAGACAAAGGCTCATTGTGAGATGAAGTCATATCTCCATTGCCCCAGAGTTTTGCAAATGTACCAAAGGTATTCAACTCAAGTCCCCGCAGGCCCACTCCTCAACTGTTGTCATGGCAACGACCGAGAAGCCCCTTGAGGCTGCACCTGTTTTAGCAGTCAGGTACATAAGTCATTTTTGGCTGATAGTTTTTAAGAATACTTCAAACTAAAATGCAGTTTGATTCCTAAGTAAGGTTCAAGTAGGCCTATATTCAGTTATACAGACAAGAAACATCTATCATCTATCATGAAGTGCATATTATATTTGACATGCAGCTACTGACAATCAAGTCCATAAAACACCTAAACATTTCAGAAAATTAACTCACCATTGACATCCATGGCTCTCTCCAAATCCAGGTGTGACAGACTCTTTGCAGTGACTGAAGTGAAAGGAAGCGTGATATCGGTGTTTTTAGATTGAGTATATATGTTTAGCTGAAGAAGAGCTCTGAGTAGATGGAGCAGCATTTTCTTCTTGCATGCACAAACTTTTTGCTTCAGTCTTCAATGTATTCAGCGGGAAAAAAAATAATCTAGAATCACAATAAATCCATTCAAGTACATCCAAGATATTTAAGATGCTGTTGAAAAAAAATGGAAAGAGTTATCTTGGGCAGAAAGCAGAGTTGAAACAAATGCATCAGTTCCAGCTATGTGACTATTGAAAATGACTACTGGCACTGGAGCTCTGTTACTCTCTCTCTCTTTCTCTCTCTCTCTGTGTCTTTTTTTCTGTCCATCTGTATCTAAAGATTCCCTAGAGAATCTGTTCAACAGATTGTACCAAAGAATCTATACGAAGCATGCTTACCGACCGATCGCTTCTTTTGTAACTCTATGCAATTAAACCAGCACCTTTAACAAAGAAAAGAATGCGCACTATTAACTAACAAAAATAATACCAAGGAATGTGTTTATGAAGGCAGAATATAGGAGTCTATTGTCCCTGAGATGAGGTGTATTCTCACAGCTGAGGTTCACCTTATTGTTTTTTTTACACTCCCTTTTGTTATGTTGAATCTGAATGGCCAAGGGGCAGTGAACACAACACTCTGGGCCCCAGCAATCAGTAGATTTATTGATTTATCTGATGGATTCCAGATACACGGATCTCTGCGTAACCTAACAGATGTTTAATTAGAACATGTTCACTGATATTATTTAAACATACAAAATAGATATTCAAACTCATTTAGTTGGAGTTCAAAATTTCAAAACATTGAATTAAAAACACAGCTTTCATAGCCGGAACAGACCAAACTGTTACTAAGAGAACTTTGTTACTACCCAAAACTAACCTGTATTTCGCAATGTACTCCTAGGGTTTTCACGACGTGTCATCAATCGGCCATATTGGCAGCACTGAATGTAAACAATGCCACTGAACCGTACGAAACTTGCATATTTTGCTGATTATTGCTGCTGAAAATGTTCAATTACTGCCATGTTTTGAACTGTACTAATCGTTCAGACCTTGAAAAACATTTGGAGTACTATAGACTGCCAAAAGTCTATACAAATCAAGGAGAGGAGTGCTAAAAACTGAGGAACAAAAGGTGTTTGTAGTTGGCCAAAGTGAACCAGGATTTCCAGCGCAAGAATCTTGACAACATTCCTGTTTGTTCTTATAATTTCCGGTCAGGTAGGTGAAATGTTAGGCTAATAACTTAATTAATAGGCTACTGCTCGTACGTATCTTTACCACATATTAACTTTAGTCAAAATATTGCGCCCATTCCTGCTTACTAAGTTCTTCTCTATATGTTTACAAATGGCCGCACCCGCTCTTATGTGAAGAAAAAGGTGGATTAATAACAAAGCAGTGAGCACCAATTATGACTGCTAACTGAGCACCAAATTAACATTAAAAATTAAAATTATTTCCCAAGAATCAGGTTAGACTGAAGACTGAAATAATGGCTGCTGTAAATTTTGCCATCGCAGGAATAAATTTTCGTAATGTTACTGTTTTTGTTGTATTTTGATCAAATGAATGCAGCCTTGGTGAGCATAAGTGACGTATTTCAAAAAAATAAAAATAAAAATTCTGGTGGTGTGTAGCTAATAATTCAATAATTACATATGTTTACATATAAATAAGAAGCAACAACCATTTAATTTTGTACCTCGTTTTGATAACCACCAGGCGGTGGCTGTGTCGTTCCAGTGCAGGCCAACGGCGATCGAGGTCTCATGATGCAGGCGACTTTCAGAGCATGACCAAAAGTATGTAACTTTGGAGGCTTCTGCATAATTTTAAATTATTTAGTGTGAGTACAACATATCACACCCTAAAATAATAAACCTTTGGCGGTAATGCGTCTACACCGCAATAGCGGTCCCGCTGTTTTCAACTCAGGTGTGCTAACACCACCTGCAGTGACTCAGATGAAATGGCAGCCACGAGATTGCAGAAACTCTTAGGTCCGAATTGCAAAACATCTTAAGGACGATTTATTAACTCTTAAGAGTGAGAAAGCAACAGGCTGAACAAGCACAATTCTTTAATATGGTCATGTGCAGACTGACGTGGCAACTCTGGAAAACGTAAACATTTCTTGATGATTCAAACTTTTAAATGTATTCTATTTGGGTAACATATTTTCTATAACATAACGTAACATAACATTATATAACATCCTGCTGAAACAACAGAATCTTAGAAACCTTAACAGAATTTGTAGGCTTAATGACTCTGCTGGTTAATATTTTTTTGTTATTATTGGTGTACCACAAACAAAAGTGTTTTCTTGACACAGTCGGCAGCCATATCACCGTGTAGCCCAAGACTGGTCACCCAGTTAAGTAGGGTTGAGCCTGGTCAGTACCTGGATGGGAGACATCCTGAGAAAACTACGTTGCTGCTGAATGAGGTGCTAGTGAGGCCAGCAGGGGGTGCTCGCCCTGTGATCTGTGTGGGTGACACTATACTGTCAACAAGCGCCGTCCTTTGGACGAGACGTTAAACTGAGGTCCTGACTCTCTGTGGTCATTAAAAATCCCAGGATGTCTTTTGAAAAAGAGTAGAGGTGTGATCTTGGCATCCTGGCCAGATTTGCCCATTGGCCTCTGACCATCATGGCCTCTTAACAATCCCCATATGTACTGATTGGCTTCATCACTCTGTCTCCTCTCCACCAATAAGCTGGTGTGTGGAGGGCGTTCTGGTGCACTACGGCTGCCGTCGCATCATCCAGGTGGATGCTGCACACTGATGGTGGATGAGGAGATCCCCTCTCACAATGTAAAGCGCTTTGAGTGCCTATAAAAGCGCAATTTAAATGTAATGAATTATTAATATTTATTATTACAGTCACAAGGTGATTGTTTAGTGTGGAGGGCTGTTGTCTCAGTCTCCCAGTGTCCAAGACGCATTTCCCAGTGTCAGTTGCTATTCCAAGCTCTCCTGCCCCATATGTCTATGTGTACATGAGTTGTACTGGGTCAAAACCTATCTGACTGAAATGTTTGGATTAATCGTTGTCTAATACCACTGGCAGCTATAGTTTTATATCAGCAGATTGTGTATGTTTGGCTTAGATTTTAAACGGATTTAAAACCATTTATATTATACATACAGAGTGTTTTACACCGTATCCTTTTCCAGTTGCACAAATTTGACCATATCTTCTTATGAGACGTTCCTTTTTGGAAAATGAAATGAAAATATTTTAAATGAATGTAATTTGGTTGTGTAGTATGAGAGTGGCCACTAGGTGGCAGACAAGATATATATTAGGCTATCTGTTTAGAAATGTAGGTTGAAATGAAGCTACAGTGTATTGAACATATATTACTTAATTCTTCGTGTTTGATTAAAAGCTATTTATTTCCATTTTTTAAACTGAAAAACATAAAAAACAAAAGAATTTATTAAATTCTATAACATATATATATCTTCTTTTAAGTTCTTGTCTTATGTAGAAAACATAAAAGTGCACTATAAATAAAATGGCGATTAAATGGAAACAAAAGGCAATTGGTTTAATAACAGTGGGCAAACCAGGATACGAATATAGTTCAGTGAAAAATTTCAATCCTTAAAAGTAAATTATTAACCTCATGCCTAAAAACCTGGTCAACAGGGGGTTTATGTAACCTTGTCATAGAGGCCTATATATAATTACATATTGAATATATAATTTAGGCTCTCAGTGAATTTGCTTTTGTTATCAGAAAGCACTTCCAGTCCATTTGTATAAAAGTAACCTGTGATGCACAAATGGCTTTGACCAAATTATTTCTGAAATGGCTATGATCAACTCAGACAAGAGAAAAGACAAACATTGCTGCACACAATTACAATATTTAATTTAAAACAGTATATTATGTCGAACATGGATCCTAAAGCATGTTGTCATACATCTGAGATGTAGATGAGTTTGTTTATCAGAACAGATTTGGAGAAATGCAGTATTACATCACTTGCTCACAACTGGATCCTCTGCAGTGAATGGGTGCCGTCAGAATGAGAGGCCCAACAGCTGATAAAAACGCTAGACCTAATTGATGGATTGGAGTTCAGTGGATTACTTGTGGATTGTTTTGATGGTTTCATCTGTTTGGACTTTCATTCTGACGGCACCCATTCACTGCAGAGGATCCATTGGGTCTAAATTTCTCCAAATCTGTTCCGAAGTAACACACTCATCTTTTTCTGCAAATTTTCATATTTTGTGACCTATTTCTTAAAGCATGGCCTTCCCAACATAGTGTTCAATACCATGGAAATCCAAATGGATAATATAATATTGAATATGAAGAAAAAGGTAAGTCAGAGTGGAATATTTGTCTGTCACACATATTATATGCAGGCTGTGTTGTCTCCCTCTGTGTTGCATACACAACATCGACAGCCTGTAAAATCTTTTTATATATTGTCACTGCTTTATCAATCAACGACCGTAAGATCTGATCATTTTTGCTCCTCTCACTGAAGTAGCAGGGCTGACAGCAGCTGCAACTTGCTGCCACTCAGTATTGTCTTTTTTTAGTAATGACACCCACAGACACCCCAAATTTTTTCGGTGTCTACTTTTAAATCTCTATTTATATGGCAGTATTTCTATGCATATAATATCATATTTAAATATATATTAGTGTTGTGAATGTTGACTGTTGATATTGCCTAAGGTCTTCTAAAATATAATTGTTAATCCTGGCCATCCTGGTAGTAGTCAGCTGAATAAATAAATGGATTTTATGAATGCATTTCATTTAAAATATTCTTATGTCGCCGTTTGAAAATCGCTGTCAGGAAATGCAACTCATTTGTAGAGCGGGCTGCATTTTAGCACTGAATAACTGAAGGGTACAGCGCAGGCTTGACTTACCACCGAGACTTCTAGTCGACCATTTTCTCTTAATCACAGTCTTTGTGCCAGACACGTTGTACCTGTAGTTCAAGTTACGCGTTAAGCTCAGACAAGACAATCAAAGACCTGAGCTCACCAGTCCCCAATAATTGAGCAGCCCTAATGCATGAACTTCTGATGTGTTTCTATGGCAACCATCCAATCGGAGAGGGTGAGAATGAGTTTTGCTCGGGGTCTGTATATGCTTTCTCCTGTAGCCTACTGATTAGCCTAATATCATAGACCAACTCATGTCACAGTGCATACATGAGACAGTAATTGGTTGCATCAACTCAGTCTGATAGAAACTTACACTGAAAATGGCTCTTACAGGTCAAAGCCATAGAAAATAAAATCAAAGATTTACCTGATTAAAATAATGTTGGATGACTTACTATTCTAAAAATGTAAGCTTTCAGGAACACAATAGGTTAATGGACAATGATACAGCTTTTATATAATGCACTTTTTGTTACCCAGATTGTTATCAACAAGCAGATGAATCAACGCATTGTTTTTTTTTTGGTTTAGACCCATTACCCATTGTCCTTAATATAGTTATTAATACATCTGCAGGATGTCTGTTAAAGATCACTTGATCTGGAAAGCATCTGCTGTGTACAAACATCTGATAGACGTCTGTAAGATGTCAGTAGTACATACATTCTAAATCTTTTTAAAGACATCTAATAGATGTCAATTTGACATCTGATAGGGAACATCCTACCTAGATAGCACACGTATGTCTGCAAGATGTCTTTTAAAGATCACTTAATCTGGAAAGCATCTGCTGTGCACAAACATCTGATAGACATCTTTAAGGTGTCAGTTTTACATACATTCTAAATCATCTTAAAGACATCTAATAGATGTCCATTTGACATCTGATAGGAAACATCCTACTCAGATAGCACATGTATGTCTGCAAGATGTCTGTTAAAGATCACTTGATCTGGAAAGCATCTGCTGTGTACAAACATCTAATAGACATCTGTAAGGTGTCAGTTTTACATTCTAAATCATAAACATCTTAAAGACATCCAATAGATGTCCATTTGACATCTAATAGGAAACATTCTACCCAGACAGCACCCGTACATCTGCAAGATGTCTGTTAAAGATCACTTGATCTGGAAAGCATCTGTTGTGTGCAAACATCTGACAGACATCTGTAAGATGTCAGTTTTACATACATTCTAAATCATAAACATCTTGAAGACATCTAATAAACATCTATTTGACATCTGATAGGAAACATCCTATAGATGTATTGCAGATGAGCAAACACTAAAAAAATGTCTTCCAGATGCAGACGTCAAATCTCCATGATGTATGTGTGCTATGAGGGATGTGATTTTTCCTTATTTCCCTGATAGCACACACACATCAAAACAACAAAAACAATAACATTTACACAGAATTATACATAAGGAGGGGAATGCAATGTATTTAGTCATAATCATGGTAGCATCAAAGAAATATCCACCTGATTCTTTAACACAGAAGTAAGCCTATGGGCGAGACTTCCAGTTTATTAGCCGTTACAGAGAAATAACGAGAAGAATAACAACGTGCAGTAAACGGTAAAACTGTTTGCGCTACAAACCAGTGTGTTCATAATTAACATAATGCATAATAATAATATGGTATGACACCAATTTGCAATATCAAGAGGCAAAACGAGCTGTTTTGAACAGCTAAAAATAGATGGACGCAGATGAGACCGGAAGCCAGACTCATAAAATTTACAAATGGCCGCAACCACTCTTATGGGAAGAAAAGGGTGGATAGGAAGAAAAATATCCAGATGTATTCTATACATTTGTTTTGCCTTTTTATTTATTTAGTATCTTTCAGAGTTTCAATATGTTTATATATTTAATATATTTTTATAGCAGATTTCAGTCAGTTCATATAATATTATTATCCTATTTATATTACAAAATTACATTGAGTTAAAGTAGTTTATGGATAAATTGGCTTTTCCTAAGGGATAATACTGAAAGGAATTGATCGAGGAGCGCTAGTAACACCTGTAGGCTGAAAGGGGCGTGGCTTTCCGCACACATCTACACTTGCAAGGCTGTTCGCGTTCAGGTGACAGACGCACTTCAAACCGTCCAAGAACAGCCAAAAACTTCAGTTTTGAATGAGAATACTTAAGTAACTATCCGCAGAGAGCTCATTTAGAAGCAAGAACCACCAGAGCTTTCCAAAGAGCCCTTCTCCAAATGCCGTCCGCTGCGCGGATGAGAGAAGAGAAGGGAATGGGATTTATTTACAAACTGGAGTCTAGTTCTCCTGTCGGGGTTGAATGAATTGATATACTCAGACAAAATATAAATTTTAACAACAGAGGAAAGGCAGAAGAAAGCTTGGGGAAGAATAAGAAGAGCGAGAGAGTGACTGTCACTGGATGCTGTATGAGGTGTCGTGCGAGCGGGCGCTTCGTGAGGGGCGATGGAGATGCTGATGGACTGGAGACCTCCAACATTTTTGCTTCTCACCTTGCTGTGGTTGTTTCCAGGTAAGATAAATAAGAAGAGAAATATCAGCGAACTCTGTATGTAGCCTAAATACTACATTTTCAAAATTCATACACGCAGCGTATGTTGTTGATGTTGTGTTGAGCAAACTCTGACAAAGCTAAAAGAGACTGTATCATTAGAAAAGTATCAAATAAGTTTTCTTTCTATGTTTTGCTTGTCTTAGGTGATATATTTATCTTATACAATAAGGTAACTGTTTAATATTGTAGTAGAATTGTGTTAGCATTCCCGCGAAGTTGATGGAGAGACTCACATGTACGTTTCATAATATTTTGTAGTTATGAAATGTTATTTTTAAGAAGTTATAAAAGGAAATTTACTCTTTACCAAGAGAAATATGTTATCCTGATGTACAGCAATGCTCTTCTTTGCTAATGGGAAGTCATTAACCCTTACTGACTTATCTCCTCATTTTTCCTTATGGTAAAACAGGTGGTAAAACCAATTGTAGCAAACCCATGAAAGTGTTGACAGTGAACTCAGGTGCCGTGATATGACCATTGTCCTGACTAATCTCCAGAAAGCCTCAAATCAGAGGAGCTTGTAATCCGTTGAATTAGCCTGGCATTTTTACAAGCAAGGACAAGGTACGAATTCACTCTCAGTGCTGGCCGACGAGATTAAACTGTGTCATTGCGCTGCGGTTTTTCCTTCCTTGAGCTTAAAACTAACAGTTCATGGACAAGGTTGAATATTAAAAAATCGCATTCACATGCCCTCATAACCTCTTGGATGTTTTGAGTAGTGAGCCTTATTAAACTGGTATTGGTTGCTTTGTCAGGGTTTCGGTCTGTGTTTCGAACATGGCAAGTTGCTGATGTGGTGGTGTTTTCTGTACCTCCAGGGAGGCACCATTATCGCATTTTATAAAGAGAGTGTGCCATATAATGGGGAAACTGCCAGATGACCCTGAAAGGATATTGCCACCATATATGCCGCCTTGCAGAATTACTACATTGCACAGTATACTTAACAGAATATTATGATTGATACTGAAGTGATTTCATTTTTTTTTTTTGAGAAACATTTAAGGGCTAGATCACCCAAAAATGAAAATTATTTAATCATTTACTCACCTATAAGAGTTTGAAACACAAATTAAGATATTTTTAATGAATCCTGAGAGATTTTGGTTGCTCTATTGAAAGTTCATAAGGTACTTAGGATCTCAGGTACAGTAAGAGCCAGAGGTTATAAAGTCTTCTGAAATGAATCCATTTGAATCAAGTGGTTTAATCTAAGTAATGTGAAGTGATATGATTGCTTTATATGATTTATAGACTTACCTTTTTTAAAACTATTTATTCACATATAAACACAAACATAGAACACATCAAGATCTGTCACATGCTAAAACAAACATCATTTGTTTTCACACATCATGCACCCATGTTTGAGCTTCCGTGTTTACCATATTTGTTGGGTTCTATGTATGCGTGTTGATCGTTGTTTAATTGTAAATAATAGCCTAAATTAAATCTGTTCATCATATAAAGTAGTTGTATATCACAAACGCTTCATTTATATACATTCTTTTTACGATATCTTTATGACCTTTTTAGGTCTTTAAATTTTGGTTTCCCGGACTTTTAATGGATTTACGGAAATTTACACTGTCTGAATCATTCTCTATCCCCTATATAGTGCACTATGTGTCATTCACTGTAAGGAAAATACAAATTCTGTGAACAAGTGACCGATTTCAGCTGCAGCTTCAGCATGTATTTATAGTGTAGGGGTGGGACACTTTAAATTCTAGAGAGCATTTGATTGGACAGAAAGTTTTGATGAGAAGCTGAAGTGCAGGATGATGTCATCAAAATCGTTTATCCGTATTGGCGGATGTTAGAGTCTGTAAGTTTTAAATGCTTGTAAATGCGAATTTTGTCATTACACTAGCTTATAGATGACCTTTAGCCTAACATATCCATACTAAAAGCTAAAAAAAATTGATTCAAAAGGACTTTAAGGGACGCCATGAAGGTGGACAAATGATGAGAGAACTATCATTTTTGGGTAAATGAATGAAGTCTTGAAGGTGCTCCGAATGTTCCGTTCCGTATGTAGATTGTAAATTTAGATGCAAATCCTTATTTATTAGCAACTTCAGTTTGGCTTATTAATGCATGCTGTGAACTAAAGCCTTCTGAAAATGAAAAAGCCCAGGATTTAAATACTGTTTGTCAAGTGCTTTTTAATCCATCCCAGCTTAAAGGAGAAGTCCACTTCTAAAACAAAGATTCACATATAATTCCCTTGTTATCCAAGATGTTCATGTCTTTCTTTCTTCAGTCGTAAAGAAATCATGTTTTTTGAGGAAAACATTTCTGCGTTTTTCTCCATATAATGGACTGGTATGGTGCCCCGATTTTGAACTTCCAAAATGCAGTTTAAATGCGGCTTCAAACGATCCCAGCCGAGGAAGAACGGTCTTATCTAGCAAAACGATCGGTTATTCTCATTAAAACAATACAATTTAAAGACGTTTTAATCTCAAATGCTCATCTTGCCTTTCTCTCCCTGAACTCTGTGTATTCTGACTCAAGACAGTTAGGGTATTTCGAAAAACTCTGACCGTATTTTCTCCCTCACCTTCAGAAATCATTTCAAAATCATCCTACATCGCTGCAGAAGTACTGACCCAGTCTTTGCAAAGTGAACATGCAAAGAAGATCAAACACCCTTAACAAAAAAGGTAAAACAGCGATATAGGGCGATTTTGCAGTTGAGGGAGAACATATAATGGCAGTTTTTCGACTTACTGTCATGAACCGGAACAAAAACAGTCCATTGTACCAGTTCTTTAAATTAAAATAACAAATTGCTACGCTAGATAAGACCCTTCTTTCTCGGCTGGGATCGTTTACTACCACATTTGGGATCGTTTGAAGCCGCATTTAAACTGCATCAAAAACGGGGCACCATATCAGTCCATTATATGGAGAAAAATTCTAAAATGTTTTCCTCAAAAAACATAATTTCTTTATGACTGAAGAAAGAAAGACATGAACATCTTGGATGACAAGGAGGTGAGTAAATTATTTGTAAATTGCTGTTCTGGAAGTGGACTTCTCCTTTAAATACACTCCATACCGATTTAAAGGAAAAGCACCACAGGAGATGGCTTAAGTCAGTGTGCCTCTGGGCTACATCTACTACAAAGGTTCTTTCTAGAACATTCAAAGTCGACTGTGATTGTACTTTAGAAAAGATAGTTTGAAATATGTCTAACATTTAGTGCTCTGCAAAATTATGTCATCTTTAGCAATCAAAATGTGAGAAAATATTTGGTTTCTCCAAGCACGAAACCACCTGTAGCAAATCGCGGCATGTTTAAACAAACTGTTTGATCCTCTGTGAAAAGCCGGAGGTGGATAATCAATGGCTGTAATTGAGTGCAGATCACTGGGCCTTCACAACAGAGATCATTAGAAACGGTAATGCTCACCTACCAGAGGCAATTATGTTTGCCCCCTGCACAGCAAAGAACATTCAATACTGGCAAAAAAATCCATGTTTCAATTCATTAACCCTGCCTCCGGTCTATTGTTGGAATCAATCTTTTGATTTGTACTGATACAGATTATAGATTGGGCAGTTGGGCCTAAATCTTACATGATGGCATAATATCACAGTAACAGTACAGTATATATCACTGTATAATTTGGTTTATTAAAAATGTAAATAATATTTAGATTTAAATAACCTTGTGGTAATGCCTACACTACACATTTTCACTCAAATTGCTAGTACATTTCACAAAAAGTTACAAAGAAACGACATAGCATTGAATTATAGATGAACATTTGAATTAGAAAGACTGAAATTGCATCTTAGTTTTATTAAAAATTCATTTCATAGTCCTTTTTACATAGTATGTTTTGGGATGATATAGTGAATTAAATATATTTTAAATTAACCAATGATTTATTTATTTTTTTTGTAATATTTGAACTTGGTGTGTGCAAACTGAAACAGCAGCATGTCTGACAGAGCAAAAACAGCTATGCAACATTTGTGCTAAAACACGGGACACATCCCACTATGTATTTTAGCATTACTCTTTTGTTGCTTTCACATGTGATGTGTACATTTGTCATGCCCATTAGCTGTGCAAATATACATATGTTGATATAAGTGATATACAGTGCCTTGCGAAAGTATTCATACCCCTTCAATGTTTTCATGTTTTATGTTGCAGCCTTATGTTAAACTGCTTTAAATTACTTTTTTACCCCACATCAATTTACACTCTATACACCATAACGACCAAGCAAAAAACAGATTTGTGACAACTTTGCAAATTTATGAAAAATAAAACACTAAAATAAGTACATCGCATAAGTATTCATACCCTTAACTCAAGTACTTAGTTGAAAGGAAAGGAGGTGACTTGTGGCCAAGTACAGTGACCCATACTCTAGGAAGAGTCCTAGTAGCTCCAAGTGTCTTTAATTATGGATAATGAAAGCTACATGCTTCTGTGAACCTTCAATGCAAGCCTGTTTCTGAGCTCTACAGGCAGTTATTTTGACCTCAGGGCTTGGTTTATGCTCTGATATGCATTTCCAGCTGTTACCTTTTCTGAGGTGTGTGCCTTTCCAAATCATACTCATTCAAATGAATTTGCCACAGGTTAACTTCACTCAAAGTGTAGTATCATCGACAAGCGATATGAATGCGTCTGAGCTTAATTTCAAGTGTCCCAGAAAACGGTATGAATACTTAAGCAATGGAATCATTTCAGTTTTTTATTTCTAATAAATTTGCAAAGTTGTTACAAACCTGTTTTATGCTTTGTCATTGTGGTGTATGGAGTGTAGACTGGAAAAAAATAAAGAATTTAAAGCAGTTTAACATAAGGCTGCAACGTAACAAAATGTGAAAAAAATGAAGGGGTATGAAAGGCACTGTAGCAAATCTCTACTGGATGACAAATTTCTGCTGTTTTACTTCCTATCCCTATTTACATACATTTTGAAGTCGCTATATGGCATATCTATATCTCTATATGTGCGGTCCTTATTAAATCCAGGATTCATCAGGATGCTGGCTGACAACCATTAAGCTCACATTCATCTGTCAAGAAATATCCAGACAGATCTGAGACAAGAGACAGATTCAGCTCTCATTAATGCTTTAGAAGAGACACAGCATCTCATGTAAGTGCTGCCATATCACACCTGCAGCCCCTTTGCCCTCCCCCTCTCTCTGCTACCTCCAGGAAGCAGTGTAGCGACAGGACGGACGCTGCTGCCATACAGTTTTCTCAACATGGTTCTTCAATAATTATAATTGCAATCTGTTTATAAACTTGCATGCAATTTCAACAGCAGATCAACATGGCAACATAGTTGCACTTCCCTTGAGAGCCCGCTGCGTGTTCAAAGGTGCCGGTGTGTCGCTTTCCGGAGCGTAGGCGAGGGCGACGCTGTTTTACAGCAGGTGTAAGTTTGGAGAGTGGATACAGTAATGAGGATCTCAGCCATCTAAATGAGGCCATGGCTCCTCTGGGCACACTGCTGTGCGCCTGTGTGGGCTTCAGAGACACCTGGGAAACTGCAAACTAGCTGACCACACACTCCAGCATTTGACAATATATGCCATAGGTACTTCTATATAGCATCACTGTATGAGTATGTTTTATGGGGATTATTGGGAGAAATTGGGGATTAGACATGGAGCAGCTTATCCTTTCATTAAGATGGATGGATCACTGGCATTAAGATCAGCTGTCAATGGCTATATTGATCTGAGCACCACAAAAACTTGTGTGATATTACATGAGGCATGCAACCCAGAGTTATTTTTAGTATAAATGCTGTGAAGCATGTGCTGTATAGGACTAATGTAATGAAACTGTACATTGGGGGGAAAAACAATCTGTAAATGTTACAGTAAAAAAATGGCAGCTGTGGTTCCCAGAAAATTACTGTAAAAACATTTAGGTTCTACATGCTTAACTTAAATTTACAATAATAAAAAATTAAATAAAATAAAATAAGAAGAAGAATAAATAATGTTTATATACCAAAAATGATGTTGATACCCTATGACTAAAATCTGTTATATAAAAAAATAATAATATAAATATAAAAATTATATAAAATACATAAAATATATTATTCTTTTTGAACTTTGGAATATAATATAATTTTAAATAATATAATAATCAGAGCTGCGTTTTTTACTTACAAATTGTAGTCTGTACTTACAAATTGTAGTCCTTATTACAGATTATGTGATGAGCTGTAGTTAGTAATTTAAGGTAATGTATTCTGACTACTTTTTAAGATTACTATTAGATTACTTTTTTTAAATCAAACTATTACTACATATATATATATATATATAAAGCAAAGAGAAAGAAAATATATTCCACTTTTATATTAACATCATAAAGTGCATGAAACATTATATTACATTTAATTAAAAAAAGGAAAACAGAAGAATTATTAATATGTAATCATGTAATCCATAAAAAGTAACTGTAATCTGATTATGAGCATTTAAAATTTTTTTGGAATCTTAATCCAGATTACATGTAATCAGTACTAACTAGATCTATATAGTGTAATGTTTTAGTGTTGCCAATTGGTTTAAAAAAATACTAATTATTCACATTTTTCTAAAATTAATTGTGATTAATCCCACCTAACATTTTTTTTAAGTATACTTATATATTGCAATAATCTTTACATTAATGTAGAAACAACATAAAGACATATATATAAAATATAAACATATTTTTTATATGTTTAATGGCATCATTTTTACAACTGAAGGCAAGTATCACTGATACCAATATTACTGATATAAATTGTTAATTTTTTCCTAATATTTAACCATTTACTATAGCCATTCAACATTACAGTGGAATTGAGAGCTATTGATTTTATAATTTATTAAAAAAAAAAAAACTTCTAATAAACTCATCTTCACATAAACTCATAATTTACCTGTGCCCTTCAGCAAGTAGGAAATAAACAGAAGTTATCAAATGATACAAGGTACAGTGCGCACCGCTGCATTTGTGCATGCAGTTGAAGCGTGCGTGCTACTAGCACAGTATAATGCCTGACAGGACAGGTAAATTCATTTTTATTGAAATATGGCATGACAACATCTCATCTGAGTGCAGTTCACTGTTGTTCTACCGAAGCTCCCTTGTCACCTGTACCGTTTCCACACTCGTTTGACTAGTTGCTGAGGCAAAGTGGAGTGTGTGTCTGAAAAGTCCCTCATTTGATATGGTCATGAAGATGTTCTGCATCTAAACGCAATTCTTTAGGAATATACTAACTACTATATTAAAGCAGTAGGCCATTGTCATCCAAGATGTTCATATCTTTCTTTCTTCAGTCATAAAGAAATTATGTTTTGTGAGAAAAACATTTCACGATTTTTCTCCATATAATGGAGTTCTATGGTTTGAACTTCCAGTTTAAATGCAGCTTCAAAGGGCTCTAAACTATCCTAGCCGAGGAAGAAGGGTCTTATCTAGCGTAACAATCCAATATTTTCTAAAAAAAAATTACAATTTATACACTTGTTAACCTCAAACGCTCATCTTGTTTCGTCTGCCTGAACTCTGGTTTTTTTCCGGTACATGACAGTTAGGGTAGGTCGAAAAACTCCCATCTCATGTTCTCCTCCAACTTCAAAATTCCTACATCGCTGCAGAAGTACCGACCCAGTGTTTACAAAGTGAACATGCAAAGAAGGTCGAAAACCTTTTACAAAAAAAGCTAAAACAGCGATGTAGCATGATTTTAAAGTTGGAGGAGAAAATAAGATAGGAGTTTTTCGACATACGCTAACTGTCATGAACCGGAAAACACACAGAGTTCACGCAGAGCAGGACAAGATGAGCATTTGAGGTCAAAAAGTAGATAAATTGTGTTGGCGCCGATAGCCTTGTGGGCAGTGCGCCGACATGCAGCGCCGTTGTGCTATGGGCGTCCCGAGTTTAAAGTCCCTGCCCCCTTCTCTCTCTCCCACTTCATTTCCTGTCCAGTATGATCTGTCCTATCATAATAAAGGCCAAAAATAAATCTTAAAAAAAAAAAGTGTATAAATTGTACTTTTTTTTTTTTTTTTTTTTTTTTAGAAAATAACCGATCGTTTCGCTAGATAAGACCCTTCTTCCTCGGTTGGGATCATTTAGAGCCCTTTGAATCTCCATTTAAACTGCATTCTGGAAGCACCATAGAAGTCCATTAAATGGAGAGAAATCTTGAAATGTTTTTCGTCAAAAAAACATAATTTCTTTACGACTGAAGAAAGAAAGACATGAACATCTTGGATAACAAGGAGGAGAGTACATTATCTATAAATGTTTGTTCTGGAAGTGACCTACTCCTTTAAAAACACAAGTGGTAAAGAAAGAGCCACATGATGAATCCAAGTTTACAAGATGTTTTAAGTTAAGGTACAACCTAATATACAGAACTGTGCCATATACATTAATATAAAGTGAAAACCCATGGGAATTTATGGGTTTTCAGTGTAAATTATAAGATGACTTTTTCTTTTTGAAATCTAAAAACTGTAAATTTCATAGTATTTTACTGTAAAATTGAATGAAATGTCCCATTATGTCTATTACAGAGTAAGGAAACCTACTATTAACTAATTAACATGTTCTTATCATAGCATTTCATAGAGTTTTTTACTGTTGAAAAATGATCATTTTTAAACACCAATTATAGTGTAATATATTGTTTTTTGACTATAGCAGTCAGTGCTATTCGCTTAACTTGATGAATGTGCTAAAAGACAGTTTAGGGGCAAGATTGCTCCTGGAGGCACATAATCCTCGTTACCCTGGATAGTCTGAGGGGAATGACAGAAATCTTGTTTTTTATGAGGTGTGACCTGGATTTAGGCAGGCCAGACCTGGTCGAGCGAGGCTAATAAGGGCCTAAAGGATCCGATCCGGGCCAGCCACCTCAGAATACACCAGGAGCAGCTGTTGCACCTTGCAGATTAACGCCGCTGATTGTTTTAAGCTTTCATCTGCCTTCCCCCCCATCGCTCTCACTCTCTCTGATCTGCGACGGAGTCGTCCATTCCCTTCTCTCTTATCACGGCAGAACATAACATCTCTCCCCCATCTCTCCTGAGCTCTTATTAAACCTCCCCCTGCCCTGCTGCTACATCTGTGCAGCTGATCCACATCCATCCGTCCATCCTTCATCGCACTGACTCTACGTGACAGACATCTTGTAAGGGGGGCTGTGTGTGTTTAATTCTTATCTAGGAGGGCTTTTTATTACACCGTCCCTCTGATAGTAGTAGCAATTACTCTGATGTGCCCGAGGATGAGAAATGGCCATGTGAGATAATATCAAAGGTGGAAGAGGTTGGCCATGCTGTGCACCCATCACCTGCAAATGTAATTAGGGAGAATAATCAGAGACGATGAGGCTGAGCTCGCAGTCATCTGTGTGGGGCAGCATTCAGCAACTGCAGCATGAAGCACAGCAATGACTTCATGTCATTGCTGAATTCCCGAAATCGCAGTTAAACGTCCAAAAACAGTGATTATATCTGAAATTAAGCAATATCACACATGCTTATGTGCTCACATTCAGTACGGCAGCAAGTTTGTGAGTGAGATATTGCTTCAATAACAGTTTTATAAACAAGAAACTGACATACTATTGAAGAAGTAGACATTATATTTCGAAGAACATCAGTAGGTCAGTAATGTTTGAGAGACAGAGAAATTAATACTTACAATAAGCAAGTTCATTTCGAAACTACTATGGTACTATAGAACTGTGACAAAATTTTCATTGGCGAGCTTTTTTTTACATTACTAGAACGAGACAATAAGGCCAATAAATGATGACCATAAAAGACGAGACTAATAAAAAATAAAAACTATACCAAAATCTCTTTTCATTTTTAGCGAAAAAAGGAGACAAAATATTACTGTGGACTACTGTACACACCTCTACTACGCAAGCTTTTGTGTGCGGTTGCCAGATATCAAGAGTTCAATCCCCAAATCAGAGCTTTGTAAAAACAGGGCTTTACGCTTACTTTTCTTTTTAGGAGCACTTGTGAAAAATTTAGGAAACACAGTTCAAATTTTAGGAGCAATAATCAAAAAATCGGATCAAAAATTAGCCTTCCCATTACGAGGTGATATATAACTCCTTAAAGTGATTTACAGGGGAATTTTGTTTTTACCTTAGCTTTTTAAAATTTCTAATTAAAACATCATTATAAGAACGAGGAAAATAAGAATAAGCTACCAATCAATTGAAATCAGTATTGACTCAATTAATTTGTACTACAGAGGTGGTACAGAAGAACTCAAAAGTGGCTTGTAGGTGTATTTTAATGAGGCTCAGAGGTGGCATGAGTGCAGTCAAATTCATAAATTCATGTTGAGATTAATGTTTTAAACTATATAGAAATGATTTAAATAACTGAAAAGATACTTTAAAAATGAAACTAAAACTGTCAGTAGGTGGCGGCAAGTCACTGATTTAATTACTAAATCATTCATTCATTTGATTTGTTCGAATGGCTGATTCATACAGGAATAAAGCAAGTGACTGTCTTTATGAATGGGAAATTGAATGTACTCACTAAATTTGTTTAAGAACGCACATTCATTCATAAATGAAACACCGCTGTGTTTGAATGGAGATGCGTAGTGGCACAGTTGTGACTTGTTTCAAACTAATTTCTTAAAAAATCATTAAAAGCTGTCACTTATCTTAGTTCATCGCGATCTCACAAAGTTCCATTATAATCAACAAAGCTGCAAAGTGAATCTTTTATTTACACTCTCTCTACACTGTGTTTATGAAAGGATTCGTGAGATATGTCTGTGATACATTACTCAACGTTGCAAAAACACGTGGAAACCTTTGAAACTCCACTCAGCGCAAACACAAATATGCTGATCGCACTGGTGTTCCTAAATATTTTTTCATAGTCGCACGCAGTAGTTTTCAGTTGCAAATGCGACTGAAATGGTCACACTGTACAGCCCTGGTTAAAAGGATACATTTTTCTGTCCGGTATTTTGCTTAATTTTTGCAGTCTGGCAACCATGCACCTACATTTTCTCTGCGCTTGAGCAGCTGTAACGTAAGCAAGCCTGGTGTTTTGTGTTTGGATGTAAGACTGAACATAAAAATCTTGATTTTCTCCCAACATCTGAGCCACTGAGGACGCAGTGGATTGCTTTTATTTTTCAAGGTGATGCGCCTCAAAATCTACCTAAATACGTTTACGTCTGCGCAGATCTTTTCATTCCAGACTGCTTTGTGAATGCCATGTCGTTACAGTGCTTAGTGGTGGCCTGACAAACTTCGATGTTGCGCCATGAAACAGGAAGTTGTTATAATTCAGGCATACAATATCTGATCTGCAAAAAAATTCGCATGTTTGATAAGAGTCCTGTCCTGAACACATGCCCATGACCATATTCAGTTATAGTAATAGCGGAACCTGCTGGCAACAGAAAGTGTCATGTTTTATGCTCTAACGAACTCCTCTTAGAGATTTAATGACATCAGCATTATAATTGGTCAGTCTAATTTAAAGGACTTTGCTATGTTAAATTGCGAAGATCTTGAGTTTTCGTTAAAGGGCGTGTCCATGGCGGCCTGACAAAATTCCATGTTTCACCATGTAAAAGGAAGTTGTTATAAAGTTGCCATACATTCTCTGATCTGCCCCAAACTTCACCTGCTTGATAAACGTCCTGGCCCGAACACATCTAAATGCCAATATTCGGCACCCCCTGCTGGCAACAGGAAGTGGCTTGTTTTACACTAACTTAAACATGCGATGTCCAATCTGCACTAGACTTCACATGTTTGGTAAAAGCCCTGGCCCGAAGACATCTAAAGGCCAACATTCAGTTATAATCATAGCGCCATCTGTTGACAACAGGATATGCCATGTTTTACACTAACTCAAACATACCATGTTCAATCCACACCAAACTTCATATGATTGATAAAAGTGCTGGCCTGAAGACATCTACATGCAAATATTCAGTTATAGACATAGCGCCAGCAGCTGGCATTGGGAAGTTTGGCACATATAAATGACTTCCTCCTATGTTTACCACTTTTTATATATATATATATATATATATATATATATATATATATATATATATATATATATTTATTAGTTTAACCAAAAGGTAATTAATTTTTTATTGACTAAAACTACACTAAAATGCTTAGACATTTAGTCGACTAAAACTTGACTAAGCAAAAACAAGGTTGACTAAATATGATAATAACTAAAAAGTACATTTGGCAGGATTAAGAATAAGACTAAATTTAAAAATGACTGACAAAATTAACACTAGCAAGTATACAGTGCGTGTACGTATGTATAGAAAACATATATATTTATGTATATATATATTTTTTTAAAGGGGTCATCAGATGCAAAACTCACTTTTACATGTTGTTTGAACGTGTGTTGGCAGTGTGTGTACACAATCACCCTATAATGATACAAATCCACCCAGTGGTATTTTTGTAATCTTTATAAGTAATACCCCCTTTTTCAATCAGGTCATTCTCAGCTTCTTGTCGGTATGACATTACACCGATAAAAGCCGCTCCAACGATAATTGATTGACATGACCGTCTTACCTTAGACCTGCCCTAAATGAGCTGTGAACAGTCCGACTTCAACCGCCATTGTTTCGACCTGGTGTAGAGGAAGACAAGAATGGCTCCGAATGAGCTATTGAGATGTTTTGTTGTTGGATGTAGTAATGAACATAGCAGTCGTCATTTACTCCTGACATCTGAGCCGCTGAAGACGCAGAGGATTAATGTTACTTTTGTTTTTTAAGGAAATGTGCCTGGCGTTCTACATAAATGCTTCTATGTTTGCACAAATCATTTGTGATCCAGCTTCACCTACAGCAGAAGTGAGTGTAAGGGTTTTTTATGCATCTTTGCAAATCGTCTTTCTTAATAATGTGGTAGTTAGCAAGTTTCGCAGCTAAATGCTGCTAAATGCAGCTAAAGTAAACAGAACAGCTCGTCACCCCACAGAAGAGAGGGGCGGGGCAACCAGAGCTCATTAGCATTTTAAGGCAAATGCACTAAAACAGCTCGCTTTGAAAAGGACTGATCTTGACATGATAAAAAGGGTGTTGTTTTACACTTCCACTGAGAAATTTTAACCAAAGCATGTTATAGACTTTTCATTAAGACCCTAAAGAATCATATCAACTTGTGGGCATCTGATGACCCCTTTAAAGTTTTTAAAGTTACAAACACAGATGTGTACACTATTTGAAAGAGTGGTCTGCAAAAAAAATTAACTCTGGCTCCATAGCAAATGCGTCCAGCTGGAAATTTGTTGTCATCTTTAAAGTTGTGTTACCTTCTCATTTCTATGTCAGGCCGCAATTTTCCCCAGCTTGGTTGCTAAATTGATGTAGTCCCAGTTCCACGCACAGAGCAGCATCTGTGAAACCTGCTTGGACCTGATAAGCCCGGCATCCTAGTCTGTGGAGGTTTGGAGTGCTCTACATTCTGCTGTGGAAATTCTGCGGTGTACACTGGGCTCAGTGCTCTTTATTAACCATTTGCCCTTAATAATTTGATTGTCAATTTTTGTAACATAAAGCCTGATAAAGAGAAATAAACGCAGCCATCAGTTTCCATAGTTACAGTATGTTCCATAAACAGAGCAGTTTGGAGCAGATAAGAGCTTCTGTTATGGTAAAGAGCGGCTTTTTATTGTGCTTTACAAATGAGAAGTAAGCAGGCTACTTGGGTAGTTGTTTTTTTTCCCTACAGATTGAATTTTGTTTATCTTGCCCGTATAAACAACTTCCACATAAACATGAAGTCCCATGAAGCTTTTTATCTTTTCTTCTAAGACATGCACAGTTTCTGTTAATATTGATTATGGTGTATTTCTTATTTCAATTATAGTTTGAGTAGAATATATAATATGTGACCCTGGACCTCAAAACCAGTCATAAGTTTCAATTTTTTTTAATTAAGATACATCATCTGAAAGCTGAATAAATAGGACAATAATTGCCCGCAATACAACTATTTGAAAAAATGGAATCTGAGGGTGCAAAAAAATTCAGAATATTAAGAAAATCACCTTTCACCTTTAGAAACGGCAAGTAGCTGAGATGAATAATGAAGCCAAGTCTCGCTGCTTTGTTTACAGTGATGTGGGCATTTACATGTCACGTGGATGATTGTAATATCAAAAGCGAAAGTAGTTTGCGGGCGTGATCTAATTAAAAATAGTGAGGTCTGACAAGAAAGACTGGACATCGCTTTGGTTTCATACAGTTTACTTTAACACAGGATATTTGTTTTCGATAAGACTTACTTCATTTAAAAGTAGACATGTCAAGCTCTCTGTGTTGAGTATTCACCCACTCGAGTTTCAGTTCATTTTAGTGACGCATTCCTAAATGACGATCACCGAGACAAACGCGGCAGACTGCACACCCCGTATGTTTTCTTTATTTCACAAAACCACAAAGTGTTGTTGTTATTATGAGTGTATACAAGTAAAAGTAGACCCTTTACAGATTCGATTGATGTATTGCTCTTATCTGTACGATCAAAAATGACGGAGTAATTGAAGTTATAAATTATATATTTTTTTAAAGGGGCTTTTTATGCATTTTTGTAGACAGGACAGTGGAGAGATGACAGGAAAGCAGTGGGAGGAGACAGGGGAGCAGGATCGGCAAAGGACCTCGAGACGGGAATCGAACTCGGGTCGCCGTGGGTGCAGTTGCGCTGTATGTCGATGCGCTAACCACAAGGCGCTGACAAAAAGTTGCCTTGTGTATCATCAGCCTTAGCATGTTCGGTGACGTCACAGAACTGCAAAATTCAAACTCCGCTTTCCCGCGTTGACTGGAGCTGAGCCAGAGAGAGACGTGCACTGCGCTTGTCATATAATCACAATTATGCTGTGTTTTTAACCATTTAATGCTTATTTTATGTTTTACACATTTAAATACACATAAGTACTAGAAAAACAATACATTTAAAGTTTGTAAAATACACACAGATGTCCATGGAAGCAGCAATAACAATCCATTCAAATTAGGGCTGTCAAATGATTAATCGCGATTAATCGCATGCAAAATAAAAGTTTGAGTTTGCCTAATATATGTGTGTGTACTGTGTGTAATTATTATGTATATATAAATACACACAAATTAATGTATATATTTAAGAGAAATATGTTATGTACAAACAATTTTTATTTATATATAATATAAATTATATAAAAATTATAATAAATACATATACTTGTAAGTATCTCTTAAATATATACATGAATGTGTTTGTATTTATATATACGTAATAATTACACACAGTACACACACATATATTATACATAATAATTACACACAGTACACACACATATATTAGGCAAACTCAGACTTTTATTTTGTATGCGATTAATCGCGATTAATCGTTTGACAGCACTAATTCAAATATAATTTGCCAGTGTGTATTATTCCTTACAGATACACATAGTGTAAGTAACTATAAAGTTCACTCGATCTCCTAGTTCACCAGCCACTTAATAAATCAGCAAATCCGACTGACAGGACTCTCTGAACTGTAGCGCTAACAAACAAACATCTAAAATAACGGTCGCCTAAAAAAACTTACTCTGGGGGGTCAGCTAGTATTTTTTTTAACTCACCAGTGAAAGGGTTAAAGTTGTCCAAATGAAGTTCTTAGCAATGCATATTACTAATCAAAAATTACATTTTGATGTATTTACGGTAGGAAATTTACAAAATATCTTCACGGAACATGATTTTTACTTAATATCCTAATGATTTTGAAAAAAACGATCATTTTGACCTATACAATTTCACGAGTTCACCCTTACATCTAATCTGGTTGAGTAAACAGTAAGCATATTTTGGCATGCTGTCCTGGGGGAGGGCTCCGAGCCCGGAACATGGCCCGAACCCAGAGAACTCCCCCTCCATCCCAAATATGGGATGAGGATAGATTAAGAGTGAGGAGTTGGGGTGGAGGGGGAATGCCGAAAAACAGTCGAATGACGGAGGTAAGACGGCTGTGTGCATATATGACTTGTGCTAGATTGGATGATTAGCTAGACGAGTTGCACCTGAGCCAAATTAGTTGATTATCTGATCGTGCTCCTCCCGAACTTTGTTATCAAACATCATGTATTTTTATTTATTGCTACAAATATAACCGTGCTGCTTAAGACTGGTTTTGTGGTCCAGGGTCATATATGAGAATCCTTTTTACTATATATTTTTTTCTCCTTTCTGTGCCAAATTCGCATTGAAAATTCAATTACTGAAAGAAAACTTTAAAAAGAATTGTTCATGAATCTGAACTTTAATAGCCGAATTCCTTGTGATTTCCATCCCCAAGTAAGTGTCATTTTAAGATTGAAATGTATTTCTCCTCAGGCTTCCAACATGGACTTTCTTTGAGGCAAATGAAGCAGTGTTTTGGTGAGCATCTATTATTTCTGAGCAGTAGACTGTTACTGTCAAGCAGAAAAACACGACGGTAATGCTTGGGAAAATGTGTGACTACATTAAATGCTCACTAGGGCATTCAATTATAGCAAGACCCCACTTTTCCCTGATTTTAGTGACAGTAACCCAATGTGTCATTGTTTAGCTAAGACGAACACGTCTCGTGCGAATAGCTTGCTCAAGCTAGTACATCTTTCATGCACTGAGAAAACATTGTAGAATTTAAAGCGAACTGATGGTGTAATCAATTATTTAGGGGAACATGTTTCCTCATCAGACCCCTGCGTTTAGGCTTGTATGAAATTTGGTCATTTGGTGTTATTCTCTTTTAGTTAAAATAAGAAATTACCATCAGATGAGTAGGTTTTCCATCCAAATATATAGGGCGAAGGATTTCCTTCAGGCAAAACAGGACATCTATCCATCATAGCTGGTGTGGTGCATTTCCATTCATTTCAGCACAGATGGTTATTTTGGTAGACAGCTTGCATCAGAATTGTTTAGCTTAACATCTTCTGTTCTCTGATCTTTTTAATATTGCATTTCTATTGTAATAATTCCAGGTAATAGATGTCTTATTTTAAAATGCTGGCTGGCAACCTGGATAACCAGGGGTAGATTTGCTGAAATCTTCCTTGTAGCATGTGAAAAGGGGTTTCCGCCCACTCTCTGAATTAATAGCAATGCCTAATGCAATTGTTCTGGGAATTGAAAAGTCACAGATTAAGAAATGCTGTTCGTTAAGGCCAAAATCGGCCTGTCTTCTTCCTCGTAAAGACAGCTTGGGCTGCTAATGGGATTATAGTGTGAAGAGACAGCTTAGCTACATGGACTAAGGAACATCGTCCAATCCCCTAAGGATCCACAAAATGCCCCAGGAAGAAGTAGTTAGGGGGAAGGGTCATCGCTGCTGCTGCTTGCACACTCTGGCATAATATAACCCATTTACAGTAATCGCACTGGGCGCTAATTGCAGTATCTTTCACACCACAGAACGACAACAGCTCCCCACTCTAATACTTATGGTTGACTCTTGACAGCTTTATGAAATGATTTGACCAGCCTTATTTATGAATTAAGACAATTATATTTGGTAACTCGAATGATTAACCGTTTGCAGATGGATGTAAAAAATGCCTTTTACACCACAAATCAAGCTTGCTGTCAGTGTTATTTTAGTGTTATCTTATTATGCTATTTTATTATGGTAACAACTTAATAAGCAGCAAATCAGGAGTTTATTGAGGCAAAAGCCACAATTACTAGTTAGTAAATAGTGAGATTTGGACGCTAAAGTATGACTGTTTTAATAATCGTTTTATGCCGCTTTTAGTATTTTTTTTATATTTCTATTTAGGTTTTAATATAAATTATTTTCTTAGAAATTTCAGTTTGTTGCTGATTTCTCATTTTTAAGTTTTTCATATAATATTTATATTTTATTATATTCCAGATTTATTTAAGTTACTGAAAACAATTTTAATGGAAGTTTTAGCAGGCCATAAATAGTCTGAAATCAATAATATTTATTTATTCATTAACATTTCTATTAATTTATTTTCTTTTTTAGTCATTTTAGTACTTTCGGTTCGTTACTAATTGCTAATTTTTGCACTAAGTTTTTGTATCATCTTTATGTTTTATAGTATTCCAGATTTATTTAAATTACTGTTTTTATTTTATTTTTATTGGAAGGCCATATTCTGAAATCCATAATATTTATGTATTTTTTAATATTTCTATTATTTTATTTCATTTAATTAACTTTCAGTTAATTGCTAATTTCTCATTTTTAGGTTTATCATATAATATTTATATTTTATATTATTCCAGGTTTATTTAAATTACTGAAAACAATTTTTAATGGAAGTCTTGGAAGGCCAAAAATAGTCTGAAATCCATAATATTTATTTATTTATTAATTCAGTAATATTTCTATTAATTTATTTTCTCTTTTAGTAATTTTAGTGCTTTCAGTTAGTTGCTAATTGTAAGGTTTTTCATATTATATTTATATTTTGCATTATTCCAGATTTATTTAAATGACTGAAAACAATTTTTAATGAAAATCATGGAAGGCCTTAAATTGCCTGGAATCCAATCTTTTCTTTTCTTTTTTTTTTTTTTTTTTTTTTTTTTTGTAATTTTAGTACTTTCAGGTAGTTGCTGATTTCTACTTTTTAAGTTTATTATATAATGTTTATATTTTATATTATTTATTTATATATAGATTTATTTAAATTACTTAATACAATTTTTAATGGAAGTCTTGGAAGGTCATAAATAGTCTGAAATCCATAACATTTATTTATTCATGAATATTTATATTTATTTATGTAGGTTTTATTATTATTATTATTATTATTTTAGTACTTTCAGTTAGTTGTTCATTTCTGATTTTTAAGTTTTTCATAAAATATTTATATTTTATATTATTCCAGATTTATTTAAATGACAATTTTTTTTTTTAAATGGAAGTCATTGAAGGCCATATCTAAAATTCATAATATTTATTTTTTCATTTATGTTTCTATTAATTTAATTTCTTTTTTTAGAAATTGTAGTACTTTCTGTTTCTCATTTCTAATGTTTTCTAAAGTTTTTCTAATAATATTTATATTTTATATTATTCCAGACAAATTTAAATTACTGAAAACTATTTTTATTGGAAGTCATTGAAGGCCATAAATATTGTGGTCCATTATATTTATTTATTACATTTCTAATTATTAAGATTTTTTCAGATTTATTTAAATTACTGAAAACAATTTTATATGAAAATCATAATCATAAGGGCATAAATAGTATGAAATTCATACTGTATAATTTTGATATATTAGGTATGTTTTAATTTTTTACTGCTTTCATTAAGAATACATATCACAAACGCTTAAAATGGACTGAGCATGGCTAATGAGACAAGGTCAGTGAGTCAGGGTGATTGTGTTTGTCTTAGTATTTATGGTTTTTAAATCTATGACGCATACATCATCATAAATTTGCATCCATTTTTATCCTTCTCATTTTATTGGCCTTGTTTACCGTGGAGACTAATTTCATTTGCCTCAAAATATCCACTTGTTATGGTCTGTTATAGATTTTAGTCAGGAGCAGACTTCATCTGTAATTCGACGAGAATGAAAACAAGCTCACAAAAAGGATTAAAAATACTCTTTGCACGCAACGTCAATAAACAAAACACTTCGGCTAGTGAAAAGTAGACGTAACTTATTTCAAATTGAACGCACTGAACCGCCATACTTCAGAGCACTGTTCCCCTCAAATTAAATTTTGTGTTTCTAGGTCTATTGCAGGACATACTGTGCATTCATAGCTTTGAATGAGAGTCTAAAACGAGCTCTGTCTAATGTCCTTGATGTCCGTGTGCGTCAATGAACAAACACCTGCAGATTTCAGGAGATTCCTCCAGTCTGAGACAGTGTTGCATTCAGAGAATAGTCTTGTTTTTGAGCATAATGCAGTAGTTTATTTTTTAATGTTATCATTTAAACACTAATTAGTTCTAATATGATATCAGTGGAAGACATTTCGATCGTTTTCTTATCTACACATTGAATACTGGTCCTAGGTTTTTTTCCCACGTCCAGGCAACATGTATGCTTACGAGGAAACCTATTACTGTTGTGCCCTTGAGCAAAGCATTTAACCTCAGGTTTGCTCCAGGGAGGCTTTTCTGTGATTGCTGTATTGTGTGTTTGCTGAATGTCTTAGTATACTAACTAAACAGACTGTGTGACAGTTCGAGGAGGGAGACGTATCCTGTGCCACCTTGTCCTAATTCAGTCGCTAGTGCCTGTATCTGCCGACAGATTAAAACACAGCTCTGTGTGACAGTTGTGCAGCTCCTTCAGTGTGAAGACTGAAGGCTGTTTTGTTTAAATATTTGCATGTTGTGCACGTCTTGCAGTAATGTATTATAGATATTGTGACAGTGTGCAGACATCTGTGATCTGATGTTTTAAATTTCATGGCTTATATGCAGTTTCAGAATCATTAAAAATGTCAATAATTTTACCAAAATAAGAGGGATCATACAAAATGCATGTTAGTTTTTATGTAGTACTAACCTGAATATGGTATTTCACATAAAATATGTTTACATATAGTCCATATGAGAAAATAATAGTTGAATTTATAAAAATGACTCAAAAGTTTACATCCCCTTGATTCCTAATACTGTGTTGTTGAATGATCCACAGCTGTTTTTTTGTTTAGTGATAGTTGTTCATGAGTCCCTTGTTTGTCCTGAACAGTTAAAAAACAGAAAAATCTTTCAGGTCCCACAAATTCTTTGGTTTTCTGGCATTTTTGTGTATTTAAACTCTTTCCAACAATGACTGTGTGATTTTGAGATTCATCTTTTCACACTGAGGACAACTGAGGGACTCGTATGCAACTATTACAGAAGGCTCAAACACTCACTGATGCTCCAGAAGGAAACATGATGCATTAAGAGCTGGGGGTGAAAACTTTTGAACAAAATGTACATGTGTACATTTTTCTTATTTTGCTTAAATATCATATTTTTTCCATTTAGTACTGCCATTCAGAGGCTACAGAAGATAGTTGCATGTTTCCCAGAAGACAAAATAAGTTAAATGTACCCTGATTTTCAAATTCAGAAAGTTTTCACTCCCCGGCTCTTAATGGATTGTGTTTCTTTCTGGAGCATCACTGAATGTTTGAACCTTTTTTAATAGTTGTGTTTGAGTCCCTCAGTTGTCCTCAGTGTGAAAAGATCTCAAAATCATACAGTCATTGTTGGAAAGGGTTCAAATACACAAAAATGCTGGAAAACCAAAGAATTTGTTGGGCCTAAAGGACTTTTCTGAAGAACAGTGGGCAGTTTAACTTTTCAGGACAAACATAAACTTTTGAACGGGGTCATTTTTAGAAATTCAACTATTATTTTCTCTTGTAGACTATATGTAAACATCTTTAATGTGAATTATCTCATTCAGGTCAGTACTAAATAAACAATAACATGCATTTTGTATGATCCCTCTTATTTTGGTAAAATAATTAACATTTTTAATGATTCTGAAAGGGAGATGTAAATCTTTGACCTCAGTTGTAGCGGCAAACAACTTAATGCATAACTTACAGGGACAGCTCTGCTGAAAAAAACAGCTAAAACCAGCCTGACCAGCTAAGACCAGCCTGGCTGACCAGCTAAGACCAGCCTGGCTGACCAGCTAAAACCAGCTAAGACCAGCCTGACCAGCTTAAACCAGCTAAGACCAGCCTGACCAGCTAAGACCAGCCTGGCTGACCAGCTAAAACCAGCTTGACCAGCTAAAACCAGCTTGACCAGCTAAAAAAAGTGGCCAAAACCCCTCTAAAACCAGCTTGAAAAACCAGCTATGACCAGCCTGGGAGACCAGCTTAAACCAGCTTGACCAGCTTAAGCTGGTTTAAGCTGGTTTTTTCAGCAGGGAGTTCACCCAAAAATGAAAATTGTCATTAATTACTCACCCTCATGTCGTTCCAAACTCTTAAGACCTTTGTTCATCTTCAGAACACAAATTAAGATAGTTTTAATGAAATCCGAGAGCTTTCAGACCCTGCATAGACAGCAACGAAACTGACACGTTCAAGACCCAGAAAGGTAGTAAGGACATCGTTAAAATAGTCCATGTGACATTAGCGATTCAACTGTAATGGTATGAAGCTATGAGAATACTTTTTTGTGCACAAAAAAAAATGACTTTATTCAGCAAATGCTTCTCCCCCGGGTCAGTCAGAGTACAAATTCACAAGAGTACAAAGGTTTTACAGGTTTGATACGACATGAGGGTGAGTAATTAATGACAGAATTTTCGTTTTTGGGTGAGCTATCCCTTTAATACGAGTCTGCTAATTGTGCCCACCCTCGCAAGACCATGCAGTTAGAATTCATTTCAGAACTCATCATGATAACAGTCGTATTTATTCTTAATTGTTTTGTCAACAGGCTAGCAAATGTGGTGTGAAAAATCGCTGTTAGTTTTATACTTCATTTTGTTTTGTATAACAGCAAAGGACTGTGACAATATTATGCCTCCCTCTGGGCATTCTGACCTGTCTTTTCAGCAGAGTCATAAACATGTCAAGTATTTAATAAGATTCATTCATCTTCCATGCTCATTCCTATGGTTTATCATCAAAGGGCAGCATGTGTCTCCAGAAGCAAAACAAAAGATTTAGGATCCTTGCATTAATGTGTTTCTCAACTCCTGTAAAAGCCTCTTTACCTGATTTGCGTCTGTTTCACAGTGCAGTCAAATTTGCTTGCTGCTAACCTTTTGAATGATTACTGGACAATTTGTATAGTGTTTGTTGAGAGGTGCACTGCAGATGAGGGCATTGTGAAAGGGCAGTGTGACAAAAGACATCATGATGTGTGACAATGCTATTCTTTGTATGCATTATGGTGCATCAGCAGCATCACGCACATACATTGTGCTACTGTTGTGAACACGAGTTGAAGACTGACACGGAAGAGAAGAAATTGTTGAATAAAGTGAAGTTGTTATTTTTGTTTTCTTTGTGCACAGAAAGTATTCTCGTAGCTTCATAAAATTATGATTGAACCACTGATGTCACATGAACTATTTAAACAACATCCTTACTGCCTTCCTGGCCTTTAATGTGTCAGTTGCATTGCTGTCTCTGCAGAAAGCTCTCGGATTTCATGAAAAATATCTTAATTTGTTGTTCAGAAGATGAACGAAGGTCTTACGGGTTTGGAATGATATAAGGGTGAGTAATAATGACTGAATTTTCATTTTTGGGTGAACTATTGCTTTAATACATTCTTAAAATGATCCACATGGTCAGGTCAGACTAATGGTTTCTGTCAATGACGCAAACGATATGGATTCACAATGACTCATCATCTTTCTTGAGCCCATCATCCCAGTTCTCTGGCCAAGTGATGCATCTTCTTGTTACACACAGATCAAAATAGATGAAGAACCATACCAATTTTTAAGACAAACACTTTTATTCTGAAAGGAAGCATTAAATTGACCAAAGCTGACAGGAACTCATTTATAATCTTACAACACATTTCTGTTTCAAATAAATGATTTTCTTTTGACCTTTTTATTTAAGAATCCTGAAAAAATTGTATTGCAACTTTCACACAAATATCAGAATGATTTCTGAAGGATCATGTGACACTGAAGACTGGAAACGATACTGAAAATTCAGCTTTGCTATCACAGGAAAAACAATTTAATATTAAAATTAGGGCTGCCCTCGACTAAAGATTTTTCTGGTTGACTAGTAGTTGTTCATTTTAAGCATTTAGTCGCATGTTTATTAATAAACCATATAAATCACAATAATGAACCTTTAATTGCCTACATAGCCTAATAAGCACGCAAAAAAAAAAGCTTGCCACAGCGCACTGGCAGATACAGTATAATGATTATGAATGTGTCTCAGAAAAAAAGCAAGGAGACCTCATTAACGCTTTAATAATTGATAAATTAGCGCTTTCTTTTTTTTCAGCTTAAAGGAGAAGTCCACTTCCAGAACAAAAATTGACAGATAATGTACTCACCCCTTGTCAGCCAAGATGTTCATGTCTTTCTTTTTTCAGCCATAAAGAAATTATGTTTTTTGAGGGAAACATTTCAGGATTTTTCTCCATATAATGGACTGATATGGTGCCCCGATTTTGAACTTCCAAAATGTAGTTTAAATGCGGCTTCAAACGATCCCAAATGCGGTTGTAAACAATCCCAGCCGGGTCTTATCTAGTGTAAGTGCTGTTTCTGAGATATCCTGTATATTTGTTTCATAATTAATTCTTCATAATTAACTCCATAATTTCTTGTATGAATCTATTTGGTATTCAGTTGAAATATGTTGTAATGTGATGTAAATTCATTTGGTGCACTTTAAACGTAAGGTGCGGGAATGTGTCACCTTAACGGAAATGACGTGCTTGTTAGACGCCCCGATGGACTGATGATGAGCGGATGCATCACAAGGCTCTGCTAAGTTTAAATACGTTTAAGTTAAAACAAGGGCTGTCGTAAGTCAAAAGGACAGCAAAGAAGACACTCATAATCTCTTAAGAACTCTTTTCATGACAAGCGGCCAACGAGGTATTTGTTTCACGTGTTCAATGTATTGGACGACTGTGTGTTGTGTAATTTCTGATGTGTTTGTACTATGCTCATTTATGAATACAGTTCTCACGGCGTTGTGGCGTTACGGCGCAAAAGACAAAGAGGACAACCTGTGTCTGTGTTGTTGTGAAGAGAGCTACATCTAGCGTAACGATCGAAGCGTAACTAGAAGAAGGGTCTTATCTAGTGTAACGATCGGTTATTTTCTTAAAAATAATACAATTTATATACTTTTTAATGTCAAATGCTCATCTTGTCTCGCTCTCCCTGAACTGTTTTTTTTTCCAGTTCATGACAGGTAGGGTATGTCGAAAAATTCCCATCTCATGTTCTCCCTCAACTCCCTCAAAATTGTCTTATATCGCTGTTTTACCTTTTTTGTTAAGGGTATTTGATCTCCTTTGCATGTTCACTTTGCGAAGACTGGGTCGGTACTTCTGCAGCGATGTAGGATGATTTTGAAATCATTTTTGAAGTTGAGGGAAAAAATACGATTGGAGTTTTTCGACATACCCTAACTGTCTTGAGCTAGTATACACAGAGTTCAGACACAGCAAGACAAGACGAGCGTTTGAGATTAAAAAGTATTTAAATTGTATTTTTTTAATGAAAATAACCAATCGTTTCGCTAGATAAGACCCTTCTTCCTCGGCTGGGATTGTTTACAACCGTATTTGGGATTGTTTGAAGCCATTTTGGAAGTTCAAAATCGGGGCACCATATCAGTCCATTATATGGAGAAAAATCTTGAAATGTTTTCCTCAAAAAACATAATTTCTTTACGGCTGAAGAAAGAAAGACATGAACATCTTGGATGACAAGGGGGTGAGTACATCATCATACATTTTTGTTCTGGAAGTGGAATTTTCCTTTAAGAGATGAAGTTGGCGACACTGACTCATCATGATGCATGTTTCATACGGATTACATAATTTGAGAATATTTGTTTTCTATTTGAATTGGTTAATTTGAAAGTAGACATTTCTCTTTCTATAGATATATTTTTCATGTCTGTAAGGCAAGTATATACAGAGTTTCGAAGTTTTGCACTCAAGTTCACAGAGATCGAAACAGCAGAAAGCGGATCCTGTTTGCTTTCATTATTTTACAAAAGCCTACGTTTCGTTGTTATTCTGAGTGCACACAAATAAACAAGTCTTTACAGATTTTAAATATGTATTACATTTATCTGTATGACCAAAAATTACTGTACCGGCACCTCCATCTGTCATGCAGTAAACACACTACTGTTCAGCTTCCACACTCCGCATAGACATTTTAATAGTGCATATTTTTCTAGGTTAACATTAGATTGAGCTTCCATGTAAAGTTGCTACTACATAAATCTTTCAGATGAAAGCTATATTTGAAGTCAATGAATGATAGGTGAGCGTTTGGATGTCCTGCTCGATGTACTGTATTACCACATAGACCAGCCGTTAACAATCTGTCCGTCACGGACTGCGTGACTTCGCCACTTCCTGTGGGATTTAAATTTTTTTCTGCGACTAAGCAACTAATAAAATTTTGGTCAGCCAAGCCTGTTCTCATCGACTAATGGTTAGTTGACTATTAGGGGGCAGCCCTAATTAAAATACGAAACAGTCATTTTAACAAAGTGTCTACACCGCCTTATTGGCAGAGGCTATTTACACTGACTATCCACCAACTTGTGATAGGGCTAGTCAACACTACAAAAGACGACAGTCTTATCAATACTTCCAGTGGTGCAGATGGTAAAGTGTGTGTCATAGTCGTTTTTGACGCAAACGACCTGAGTTCGAATCCGCCTTTGCAGATTTAACTTTTTTTCTCCTTTTACAAATCTCATATCACATCAGAAAGGCATTTATTTTCAATGAAAATGAAGGAAATAATTGAAAAGTAGAGTATCACGTAAGGTTAGGGTAGGTGTAGTGAGGGCTTATATTGTCCCAATAAGGCAGCACCCATTCAATTGAATTAAAATTATAATTTGCACTTTATACATTATTATTATATACTGTTTTAGAATGTACTACAATACTGAGGTGCAAATAATTGCCACTATTTGCAACAAGTAGTAAAAATAGCAGAAAATTCCAAGTACATAAAACTGCAGACCGGAGATCTCCAAAATGGGGCAGGAACTCCAAAAGTGGGCAAAACCTCCAAAATGGGGCGGGGTCTCGTGGCGTAAAGACTTTCCCCATTGGCTCTAGCTTCAGCCTATTGTTATTGACTTACATTTCAAAACTAAACTTTATAAATTAAACATTGTTTGTAGTTGATCTGAAATATAATAAGCTATACTACATAAATAAATATGCTCAGTTAGAGCAAAGCCCCAAAGCTCGTGGACTGTGGTTAACGATATAAACAGGAATCACCCACGAGCTCTCACGCGAGCCGTCCCAGTGAAGCGCAGGGGAAAGGCTTTACTCTGTCACTTTGTTTTATGCAACGGGGGTGTCTCGGGGCTTGGAATTCACAGGGTAGGAGTGGGTAGTGATGCTGGATGTAACTAAAAAGGTCAGCTTTTCCAGTGAGGTCCGGTTGGGGAGTTACAGAACGGCCCGACGATCTCATAACGCATAATCTTATTAACTGTTTATCTGCCACGCTATTCAGCGCCAGTCACGCTGTGCAGTCAGTTTCACTGGTTAAGGTTAGGGTAAGGTGTGGGGTAGGTTTAGGGGTTAGCATTTGTGTAGGAAATCAACACTGTGATTGACACAACCAATAAAATCTTTAGAATCAGCTGTGGGGCGGAGTTTGCGTTGAAGTGGATTGGGGGGGAAAGTGCGCATGCGTGTCATGTGCCTGTCTGTCAAAGGGAGGAAGCCACGCCCTGTTTTGGAGTTCCCGCCCCCATTTGGAGATCCCCAGGCTGCAGTTATACCCCTCTCGAAAATTCTGCTGTTTTAACATAGTCTAAATAGCGATAGAGGCAATTTACACTACACTCTTTAAAAAAGTTCCAAAAGGGTGTTTTTGCAGTGATGCCAACAGAAGAGCTATTTTTGGTTCCCCAAAGAAACTTTCAGTGAACAGTTTCTAAAAGATTCATTTTAAAGAACATTTTAAAAATCTAAAGAACTTTTTTGGACTATAAAGAACCTTTTCTGCATTTGAAAGGTTCCATGGATGTGCAAGGTTCTTCACAAAACCATTGATGCCATTGATGATCTTTATTTTAAGAGTGTAAGTGAAAATAACGATAGATGCTATTTACACTTAGTGCAAATAGCCACTGCCTTATTTTAAATTGTCAAATTATTGCATGGTATTACTGTTTTTACTGTGCATTTGATCATATAAATGCAGCCTTGGTGAACATAAGAGACTTTTGTCCAAAACATTTCAAAATCTACGTAAATTTTCAAATGGTAAACTTGCAAGCTTGCTAGCATGAGTGACTTTCTGTGCACTTTTGTAGTGTTTTGCATTATAGTATGTTGATAGTGTTTTATATATTTAAAATTCTAAAATGTTATTTAAATATTATTTAATCTCATAGGACTGTGTTGCTCACCATATGTTATTGAAATTCCCATCCCTGGAGAGCATTCTAGTAATGGCACAAATTGGTGAGAGAGGTTTCAGATTGGGATGTGACCATATTTTGAAGTTTTTCCAGCTCTCTATTGGAGCGCATGACGAAACACTCCATGTTCTGCATGCTAGCTTTGAGCTCTTCAGCTCTTGCTTGGCAACTGTATAAAACACCTGAGCCTCAGCATGGGGTTCACTCTGTCCCACAGCTGTACGGGGCAGCCTTGTGGGATTTAGGAACAGACCTCTCGCATTCATCCCAGCTCCCAACGGCCCTCTTCTTCTTCTAGGTCAGATCAAATGTTTTAGTTTTGTTTGTGAGCCTTATGTCAGATATGCACTTGTATAAAAACTGTGCCATGTATACTTGTAAATAGCCTTTAACATGGATCATCTTTTTGTTATTTTAATCAGTCATCCTTGTCTTTCTTTTTTTCCAGCAGACTGGCAGTACTGTTCAAAAGTTTTGAGTCAGATTGTTAAAACTTAGAATTAAAATTTCCTGATGATTTATTCACTCCCATGTCATCTAAGATGTTCATGAGTTTCTTTCTTCAGTCAAAAAGAAATGAAGGTTTTTGAGGAAACATTCTAGGATTTTTTATCCATATAGTGGACTTCAGTGGGGATCAACGGGTTGAAGGTCCAAATTGCAGTTTCGGTGTTTACTGTTAGTTGTTCATGAGTCCCTCGTTTGTCTTGAACAGTTAAACTGCCTGCTGTTCTTCAGAAAAATCCTTCAGGTCCCATACTTCTTTGGTTTTCCAGCATTTTTGTGTATTTGAACCCTTATCAACAATGACTGTATGATTTTGAGATCCATCTTTTCACACTGAGGACAACTGAGGGACTCAGTCACTTTAAATGTTCACTGATGCTCTAGAAGGAAACATGATGCACTAAGAGCCGGGGGGGGGGGGTGAAAACTTTTGAACAGAATGAAGATGTGTACATTTTTCTTATTTTTTGTAAATATCATATTTTTTTTATTTAGTACTGCTCTTCAGAGGCTACAGAAGATACTTACATGTTTCCCAAAAGACAAAATAAGTTAAATTTACCCTGATCTTCAAATTCAAAAAGTTTTCACCCCCCAGCTCTTAATGCATCGTGTTTCTTTCTATATGTAACTATATGTCTTGAACAGTTAATCTGCCTGCTGTTCTTCAGAAAAATCCTTCAGGTCCCATAAATTCTTTGGTTTTGCAGCATTTTTGTGTATTTGAACCCTTTCCAACAATGACTGTATGATTTTGAGATCCATCTTTTCACACTGAGGACAACTGAGGGACTCATATTTAAATGTTCACTGATGCTCCAGAAGGAAACATGATGCACTAAGAGCCAGGGGGGGGGGGGTGAAAACTTTTGAACAGAATGAAGATGTGTACATTTTTCTTATTTTTCGTAAATATCATATTTTTTTTATTTAGTACTGCCCTTCAGAGGCTACAGAAAATAAGTTAAATTTACCCTGATCTTCAAATTCAAAAAGTTTTCTCCCCCCAGCTCTTAATGCATCGTGTTTCTTTCTATATGTAACTATATGTATTTATTCATCATAAAACAATATTCAAATACTTCAAAAGTCCATTTCTTTGACATTTTTAAAAACATTTCTAGCAACTTCTAGCAATTTCTGAGTGAAAATTGCTTCTATACCATTTTTTTTTCAGTGTTTGATTTAACAATGGCCTAATTAACCTCCCAAACTTTGAAAGATGATGTCAGCTCCGAGGTTGCCATAGCAGCTGTCTGATCTCCCTGGAAAAGATACATCCAAGAGATGAAAAGAGCGCATCCATTCCCCTCGCTGACATCTAAATATTTACCCCACAGTCTGTGACTGGAGAGACTGTCTGATTTAAATTCTCTGTGATTTAGTTTGGATTTCATTTTTGTTCTTTTTATAATCCAGACAGCCCACCCTGGAGTCGAGCTCCACAGACCTGCGTACGATTAGATGACGGACGTCTGATAAGTGCATACAGATAGAAGATGTCTAATAAAGCCAATTTCATTATACAAGGATCCCAACAAGCGGATATCATCTCTCTAATATTAATATTCACTGATAAGAATTCTGTATTTTACTTTTCCCCCTTCATTGTTATGAAGATCCAGCAGGATGTCAGTTGTGGTTTTTTGATGTGTCCAAACCTACACTGTAACTACATTGCCAGGATTCAAAGGCTTCAGGTTTATTTAAACAAAAAGATAAATGAAAAGCAAAGAAACTCAGAATCAGTAAGTGCAACAGTTTACCATGATGAAACCACCTCCACAATTTTTTACAGAATGAACGAGTAAACTGTGGACCCGAGGCAACATGCCGCCTCATCTCTCCTGATAGCCTTTTATGGCCATTAAATTTCCTCTGTGACTCCAGCCCTCATCCTATCTTTGTGAATCACATCCTATCCTTAGTCTGCGATGATCTTCCTCCTGACTTTCCTTCACCAGAACCTGATTTTGATGCATGTCATACATGCCGCTAGACTCGTGAAGTAATTCTCCTCCTTGAGCTTGCGCTCTATACATAATTCAAGCCCGATCCATCTGCCTGTTGCATGGATTAATATTTTCTGCACAGATTTGTAGGAGGAGATTGCGTCCATATGCCGGAGGCTACGGAGAGAGTAGCTTTGTGGAACGGCATCATTTTCTTCCCGCGGACTTGAGTGGCAGAGATGGAGAGCACTTCAGAAACCGTCACATTCAGGCTGATTGATGCTCTCCACACTCTAGGCAGCGCTCTTTAGATTTATAACGCTCTCCTGGACCAATACACCAATCAAAACAAAGCATACGCGCCAATTTGAGAGCAGTCAGACATGTAAACAAACATAATGATCTTGGTCGCAGCCAAGATTATTTAAAGCAAGACCTTTACCTAAAGCTGTTTATTGAAAATCGATATATCTGGCTGTCTACTTGTGTTTTTATGATCAGTTATCGACTGAACTTACAGAGTCTATTAACTCTCAGTATACTGAGGTATTATTTTTGTTGTTTGGGTTTCTCTGAAAGGCCAGGTGACAGCTTGGGTCATGATGACTGAGAGCAAAAACTGGTCACATTGATTTAAGACCGTATTTATGGCCGATAAGTTTTTCGCAAGCCCTGCAGTCGTTCTATTTTAGCTTCTCCCATAATGTCATGTCACAATATATGGCCTCCATTGTGCAATGTATTCTTTTGAAGATTAATATTAGTTATTATAGTGGTGTGTGTATGTGTGTGAAAAGAGAGAGGAAGAGAAGAGAAAAAGAGGAAAGCTTTGCTGAAAACTTGATAGCTGACTACATAGCCAGCATTTTAAGTCATCATAGGCACACTGCTGACCTGAAGGCAATTTCAAAAGATAGCCAGTTTCTGATATGCTTCGTTTTGGTCAAGTTCAGCTGCACGACATGCATCTTTAATGAACAGGGCAATCCCAGAAGGCATTGCGATTGGCTTAGTGAAAAATTCATCTAGGATGACAGTTGAGAGATGTTCTAAATGTACATATGTCATTTTTTTTTTTTTTTTTTTCAAGAAATTAATTTGTTCAGCAAGAATGCATTGAATTGATCAAAAGTGACATTTATAACGTTACAAGATTTCTATTTCAAATAAAACCTGTTCTTTTTACATTCTCTTCATCAAAGACTCATGGCTGTATCATGGTTTCCACAAAAAAAAAATTAAGAAGCACAACTTTTTGAATCAACATATTAGAATGATTACTGAAGGATCATATGACACCGAAGACTGGAGTAATGATGCTGAAAATTCAGCTTTGCATCACAGGAATAAATTACATTTTGAAATATATTAAAATAGAAAACGCTTATTGTAAATTGCAATAATATTTCACAATACTACAGTTTTTTTTCCGTACTATCGTTTAAATAGATGCAGCCTTGGTGAGCATAAGAGACGTCTGGTTATAACATTTAAAAAAAAATCTGTGATAATGACAAAACATCTCTATTGTCTGGAATTTTATTTATAACGATAATTAGACAAGTATTTTGGCAGGTTTAGGACTGCTGTGGAGAGCTAACTCCCAAAAATTTTAATATTCTTCATTTTCAATGTGGTGGTTAGTTTGCAGGAGTAACAGATTAGCTTTTAAGTTTAAATTGATTTTTCCTTCATAAGGACAATTTCCTTTCTAACCTAACTAAATGTATGCATCATCTTTTGTGTCAAATTCTTAAATTTAATCAATAAATTCAAATAGTAAGACACTATAGGGCTGTTATCAATCAAATGAAATCAGTATCAACAAACTTTGTGTTTGCAATGCAAAGTGGCATAGAATCTTCATCTGGAGTGGCATTTAGATGCATTTACACAGGCTGTTTAATGCATTTACAAATGCATAATTATGCTTTGATGCTTAAAAAACATTGAATACTGATATTTGAAATGATTTGGGCGGGGATGGGAGGGAAAATGTACTTTCAATATAAACCTAAAATTGCATGAGTAAGTCATTGAGTCATTCATTCAACTGATTCGTTCAAACGACCGATTCATTCACTGAGGAAACACCTTTGTGTGTTGCTCAGAGATGTAAAACAGTTCGGTGGCTTTGTTTTAAACTATTTTCGTTGTTTAAATACAGCAAAAACAAGAACTCTTGTGTTTAAAATGTAAGTCGTTAAATATTAACTTCTTGTTTATTGAACTGTTCATCAAATCAAAATCACCTTTGCAATCATGCTGATTTGTGGAAAAAAACGCCACTGTTCGTGTGATATTAACTATATCAGATGATATAAATATAAAAGACATAAAAATCATACGGAGGCATATCTTGAATTTTTGGGTTATTCTAAATGTGTTTTAATAGACTAAATCACACAGTGAAAGCATAAACTCTAAATGTGCTCGCGCAGTAGTCTAACGTACATCTCGTAGTGTATGCGTCCACTCTCTGGGTGTGTTTTTATTTGGTTTTTGCGATATACTCGATAACGTCAAATTTCACTATAATTACAATATTATCGTAGATGATATGGTTAGAATGCTGCCTATGTAGGTAATAGCTCCTATACTATGCCCTTTACTAAAATTTATAGGGCTACAACCTAAAAGACCTTGGTAGGCCCAGGACACTGTTCCTGATTGTCCTCCCCTGATGACAGTCTTGTCTGTGTCCATGTATGCATGAAGAATCGATCTAAACTTGCAGGGATTTAGAGGTCCTTTGATGTGACAACACTGAAAATTGCTTAAAATAGCACTAGAGATTAAACTGATGTAATCCTATTTAAAGGAGCCTTCACCAAATGTTTATTATTCAATTGCTATCTGCCAGAAAACTCTTGGTTAACTCACAAACTTCTCCTTTAGGAGATTCAGCATTTATATTTGCCCATATCAGCCTTTGCAAATGTCACTCAGTGTCACCATATATCGCTGACCTCGTTCTCAGCGTTCAAGGTAAACTCTCTGATAATTACACCCTGCATTCCCCCAACAACGGAGTCTGAAATCAGACGGGAAGGGTCGGTCGTACTCATCAGACCTGAACTGCGTCGCCCATTCCTCAGTTAAGTGCTTTCTGATGTGCAGCTGCCCAAGATTAGCAGGTATTTCAGGGCTGGCTCAGATCGCTCATGCTAAAGCTTTATCAGACAAACCTTGTGAGCCGGAGACAAGCAAAAGAGGAGATTATATTAGAAGACAATGGGTCTCTGTTTAATGAGAGTAGGCTCACATCAGCACTAGGTTCAAGGTTTTTTTTTTCTTTTCAGGAAGGACATTTGATAAAAGCTGCTTGCCTTTTTTTGAGCACCTGGGATGTGCCAGGGGATTTCAGCTTTTGCTTTAAGAGTAGGCCTATAAATCGACAACGAATCTTTGGATGACGTTAGTTATTTGTAGCCTAGTTGTTGCCTAGAAATCCACTTCAGTCTTGTACTCATATACTCACCCGTTTTGTCATTCAAATGCTGTTATTTTTCTGTGGAACGTAAAAGGAAAATGTAGGGAATTTCAAAGAATCTTTACACTGATTTTTTTGTTTTACTATATAACAACAGTTCTGCTACACTAACAACATCTGTCCACACCTCTGTATTGCAAATCTTCAAATTTTGAAGCCATTTAAAAGCTTTGTGTGAGGAACAGAGGTTTTTTGTTTTTCCCCTCCAGTGAGCTGTAAACTTGAGAACTGTTTCGACTGGATCACTGAGCCAGTGTGTTGAATCAGATCAGTCTATTTCGCTGAGAACTCAGTTGTTGAGTTAAATTATGTACATTAACAAAATTGGTAAAAATAGGGCACAATGTAATGGATTAATATAAATATAATATTAATAATATAAATCATTTCCCATATAGATTTTTTAAGCTGTTTTACCTGTATTTTGAAATTGCATTGTGTTTTAGAGTTAACGGAAATGTCTTTAAAAATTACCAGTACATTTTCATGTATTTTTACAGTGTATATATATGATATTTTATAATGTATATTAATTAATTTCTAAAAATATATTATTATTTATTGATAATATATAAATAATTGTGTGTTTAATATTAAATAACGTTATTTACAATTTTGTGAAAAAAAAAAAAAAATTAAGGGATAGTTTACCTAAAAATGAGAATTACCCTATGATTTACTCACCCTCAAGTCATCTTAGGTGTATATGACTTTTTTCTTTTAGACGAATACAATCAACAGTTCCTTGCAAAAGTATTCATACCCCTTAATTTTCTTCATGTTCTGTTATGTTGTAGCCTTATTAAACTGCTTTAAATTACTTTTTTTCATCAGTTTACACTCCATACATCATAATGACAAAGCAAAAAAAACTGATTTTTGGCAACTTTGCAAATTTATTCAAATTAAAAAACTGGAAAAGTACATTGCATGAGTATTCACACCCTTACCTCAGTACTCAGCTGAAGCACCTTTACAGCCTCAAGTCTTTTTGGGTATGATGCGACAAGCTTTGCACATCTGCATTTGTCAATTATCTGCCATTCTTCTCCTCATCTCTTCACAGCTCTGTCAGCTTGGATGGGGGCTGGCAGACATTTTCAGGTTTCTCCAGAAATATTTGATTGCGTTCAAGCCAAGTCTCTGGCTGGGCCACTCAAGGTCATTTACAGAGTTGTCTATAAGCCACTCTAGCTGTGTGCTTAGGATCATTGTCCTGTTGGAAGATGAACCTTCTGCCCAGTTTGAGGTTCTGAATGCTCTGGGTTTTCATTACGGCTATCCCAGTATTTAACTGTTTTGAGACCCGAGAATCTTGTTTCTCACAGTCTGAGGTTCCTTTAGGTGCTTTTTTGCAAATTCCGAGTAGGTTTTCATTTGTCTTCTATGAGGAGAGGATTATGTTTGGCCACACTGACATAAAGACCAGATTAGTGGAGTGTTGCAGTGATGTTTGTTCTTCTGTAGGTTTCTACTATCTCCACATATGATCATGGAGCTCAACTAGAGTGACCGTCTGCTTCTTGGTCACCAGTCTAACCAAAGCCCTTCTGCATCAATTCCTCAGTTTGGCCAGGAGGCCAGCTCTAGGAAGAGTCCTGGTTGTTTCAAACTTTTCCATTAAGGGTGACTACATGCATCTGTGAACCTTCAATGCAGCAAATTTTTTTCTGAACTCTTTCCCAGATCTGTGGCAGTTTCTGAGCTCTACAGGCAGTTATTTTGACCTCAGGGCTTGGTTTTTGCTCTGATATGCATTTTCAGCTGTTAGACCTTTTATTAAGACAAATGTGATTTTCCAGATCATACTCATTCAGTTGAATTTGCCACAGATTAACTCCACTCAAAGTGTAGTAACATCTACAAGCGATATAAGTGCTCCTGAGCTAAATTGCAACTGTCCCAGATAAGGGTATGAATACTTATGCAATGTAATCATTTCAGTTTTTTGTTTTGTTAAAACCGGTTTTGTGCTTTGTCATTATAGTGTGTGGAGTGTAGATTGATGTGGGGAAAAAAAGTCATTTAAAGCAGTTTAACAGAAGGAAGCAGCGTAACAAAACATGGAAAAAAAATGAAGGGGTATGAATACTTTCGCAAGGCACTGTATATTAATAAATCTCCTGGCTCTTCCAAGCTTTATAATGATAGTGAATGGCTGTTGAGACTTTGAAGTCCAGTAAAGTGCATCCATCCATCATAAAAAGTGCTCCACATGGCTCCTGGGGGTTATTAAAGGCTTTCTAAAGCAAATTTATGCATTTCTGTGAGAAAAATATCCATATTTAAAACTTTAGAAACCGTAATCTCTAGCTTCTGCTAACTGTCGTACACGCGTTCACGAGCGAGTGGCGTAAGCTCTAGTGAGAATATGCTAGTTTTGTGAGAACCAGGTTTTTGTTTACAGCAAAGGAATTATTATTTTTATTTGTACTTCTAATTTGTACTTTTTTATGATGGGTGGATGCACTTTATTGGACTTCAAAATCTCAACAGCCATTCACTGCCATTATAAAGCCTGGAAGAGCCAGGACTTTTTAAAAAAAAAATATATAACTCCAATTGTATTTGTCTGAAAGAAGAAAGTCATGTACACTTGGTGAATCCAAAATGATTCTTCTATATTATCACTGTGAAAACCATCTTTTGGGACCTTTATTTTTAAAGACTCTGGATTAAAATCTGCTTTATAGACTGTGATCTGATGTCGATTTCTGATTCTCTTGAATGCACATGAGACTCAGTGGCATTGATATATACCCTGTTAAATCTGTTCATCTAACTCATCTATCATCTTTTCTTTTTTGTTCTCATCTTGCAGTATTGTGCTGCCCTCAATAGGTAGCCTCGTGCAACTGCAATAGTCTGTACCGTAATTAATGGTCTATATTTGGTTTTTAATTTTAGGGGGTGATGTTTTCCACAAGTTGTCCCTCACCAATTGCTTTATTGCAGCTTCTCCAGTCTTCACCTTTTGAATGTCCATAGTAGTACTGTATATCCCACTGTTGGAAATCTCAATCCCAGAGCTCAATGTTGGTGTCAATCAGCAGCTGATTGTTTTAACAGTACAAACTGTGCATAGCTTGCTAGCTTCTTCATCAAGATCTGAACTTCTAAATGAGTTCATCAGGTCTGTTCTTGTTTGTAAATGTAAATGTGTTTTGTGGCCACGTGGTAATCCTCAAATCAAGGTGTCCGTGTCAGGCTTTCCACCTTGGTGCTGCGTGTGTCTGTCTAGAGCAGCACAGATGGAGCCAGGGACGGGATTAGGGAAGATTTCCCTTGATTTAATAAACTACTATGGTTTAGAAATGTAAGGGATAAACCTGGGCACACAGAGACAGTTGCTGAGCGCAGCACATCAGAGAGCCGCCGCACATCGGCACGCCGCTTTCATGAGCCCAGGCGATGCATGTCCTACTTACACCCTCTCCAAAGTCCCAGGCCGGGACGAACAGGAAGATTGAGCTTTCAACACTAAAAAGATTAAAGGGTGACAAAGTACAAAACAAATCTGGCAAACAGAAACAAGTACAATACTGTTTTTGGATAATATTATGATTGAATCAGACTGTCTGTCTGTGAAGTAAATTTTGGTCCAAGGAAAGTTTTATATACACTTTGTGTTTTATTATTTTTACCTTTTATTTATTGCTTTTCCCACAGTGTATATATAATATTATAATGTATAATAATGTATTACTAAAATGATATTATTATTGATTATATATAACTAATTGTGTGCATATATACACTTAATAAACACACTTAAATAAATAAGTACACTTTAAACACTTTTTTTAGAGTGTATATATAATATATGAATGTTATATTATGATGTATATTAATGTATTACTAAAATTATATTATTACTGATTGCACATTGCATATCAATTGTATATATTTTATAATACACTTTAAATACACTTTTTTGTATTTAATAACATTTATTGTGATATATAATACAGATTTTGAGGTTAATTTATTACTAAAATTAAAATTTTAACTTGTTACTAGGGCTGGAAAACGACTAATCGTGATTAATCGCATGCTAAATTAAAAAATAAAAATTAATTATTTAATTAATTAAAATACAAGTTTGAGTTTTTATTTTATAATATATGTGTGTGTATTGTGTGTAATTATTATGTATATAGAAATACAAACACATTCATGTATATATTTAAGAAATATTTACAAGTATATGTATTTTATTATAATTTTTATAGAATTTATATTATATATAAATACAAATATTTTGTACATAACATATTTCTCTTAAATATATACATTAATTTGTGTGTATTTATATATGCATAATAATTACACACAGTACACACACATATATTAGGCAAACTCAGACTTTTATTTTGTATGCGATTAATCACGATTAATCGTTTGACAGCCCTAATTGTTACTAAAATTATATATTTTTTTATTATATATACACACACACACTTTTTTGTATTTAATTACATATTTAATTTTTTATATATATTTCATATTATATATTATATATATTTGTATTTATGTAAAACATTTTAAATAAACTTTTTTTATATATATACAGTGTATAAGTTATATATTTATTTACTTATTTATTTATTTAATTAATACACTTAAAATAATTACAAATACATACATACATACAAACACTCTAAAGTCACTATTTTGGTATTTAATTACATATTTATTTTTGATATACTGTATTGTATAAATTTGGAGGTCGGTAATATTTTTAAATGTTTTTGAAAGTCTCTTATGCTTACTGAGAATGTTTTTTTTTTTTTTTTTTAATAAAAAATACATGAAAAACAGTAGTATTGTGAAATATTCTTACAAAATGTTAAAATAGTTGTTTTGTATTTTAATATATATAACTATAATTTATTCCAGTGATGCAAAGCTTTCATCACTGTCACTGAAACATTTCTTATTATTATCAATTAGGTTGTGCTGCTTAATATTTTTGTGTAAAAACAATGCATTTGATATTCGTTGATGAAAATAAACTAAAAAAAATATATATTTAGAATATTTTATAAACAATTAGTATTGTTTATCATATTAATTACAATGTATAAATGTAATAATAACTATAATTATATAAAATTAATTTATAACTACAATATAAATTATTTGTATAGATTATACTTTATTGTTATTATTATTTATAATTAATATTTTAACATCTAATATATATAAGATATATATTTCAACATAACAAATATAGTAATGGAGTAATAAAATGTGTAAAATTTCAGTTTCAGTTTGATTACTAATAAGAATAAGAATAAAAATCTTTTGGAAATGAGATCTAATGTATAGCTCCCCCCGTGGGGTGAATAAGGATAAATAAGGAATATGGTTGTGTTTTAGATCAGTTTCCCATCGGATCATTTAATCTGGAAGGTTTATCTTTTTTGTGAGAATATGAATGAAGACAGTCCAGCAGAGAAAGCGCTCATCAAAGGAGCCGTCGGTTACATCATCTTTAAGTCCAGCTGAGCTCGACTCGTTTCACGTGAGCCGGTCGAATGTGTGGTGAGATTGAGCTGCGGATTGTTGGAGGATTACTAGTCCAGATCCACAACAGAAATTAAAAAATGGAGAGATGGGCGCAGTCTCATGAGCAATAACAAAGCAGCTTGAGGGCAGCGCTCAGCCTAAAGCAAGACGTCGGCGTCTTTACGTCACAGGCAGATTCAGTTTAAAGCTGAAAGTAAAGGGAATATAGCAGCAGTGCAGCGCAGCGCAGCAGAGCTCCACCACCACGTCTGTCTGTGAGCGCGCGATCGATCCACCGCCAAACTGGCTGACCAGGACAGTCGGGAATGCTGGGATCAGCTGATCCACCTGCAGCTGAGCAGCTCAGGAGACTTCCTGCCCTGTGAGTGATCCCTGACTTTGGATGGCTTTAAATTAGTCAGCTCAGGGTACTTCCTTCAGTGCGCAAAAAGTGCTTTTTATGTTGAGTTTTCTTGCTCTTTGCTCAAACTGGCTTGGCAATTCATTGTGACCTTTGCTGTTTATTGCTTATTAAGGAGCACATTAAATACTTTAATTACATTAACTAGTTTTTAGGAAGTGTTTGTACTAAATCCATCAAATCAAGTCATATCACAGCGACTGGATGCATTTATGCACTTTTTGCTACTGGAAGATGCATACAAAAAATTGTATGCAATGTATGCATTTTTTCCACGGGACTGCTGAAAGAGACACCTTGTTTCACCTTATTCATTTTTAGTACATGATTTTTGGGATCCGATGAGGTTTTAAAGGTTTTTTTCTGTGTGTGTTTGGGTGGATTACGAATTTTGCCTTTGTAGGATTATGATTTTTTTGTCAAATGTACAATTTAATGATGTCACCTTAAAGTCAAGTCCTGTTGCCAAACTTGCCCTCTGAACTCCGGGATAAGTCTTAACGGTGGCTTTTTGACTGCCGTCACAGGTGACTCTCAGCGGGTCGAGATGCCACGGAAAGACATGGAGGTAATCATGGGACAAATGGTTGTTCTGGAGGCTTGGTACACCCCCACTACCTCCATAGAGAAGAATGCAGTCATCTGGACCTTCATGGCCAATGACTCCAAACAAGTGAGTATTTTTGGAAATAGTGCTATAAATTCTTTACACATCGAATGTTTGTATGGAAAATTATGTAGTAATATTATATATGTGTGATTAATAATCAATTTATTAAATTTACAAAACTCTTGATGGCAATTACGTTATATTAAATTATTTATTGGCAGTAAGTAATTAAATGGATATATTTAACTCCAAATCTTGATATTTAATTTAAATCTTAAAATAAGTCTTGGATTCTGTTATATTTAATTAATTTAACAATGAAAATCTATTAAGTGTATACACATTTAAACCAAAATCTTAATGTTGAATTTTAAAATGTTATATACGGATAATTTATTAATAATAATTCAATTTTGATTTTAATGAGTCCATTCTATATATAGGTCCCATGTAATATATAAGTAATTAATTAACAATTTATTAAGTTTATATATTTTTAACCTATAATCTTGATGTTAAATTTTAAAAGTATATGCTATACAGTCCATGTCATATATAATTAATTTATTAACAAGAAGTAATTAAATGGATATATTTAATGCAATACCTTGATATTCAATTCTAAAATAGGTTAATGTTATATATGGATCATTTTTTAATAATAATTCATTACATTTATGTAAAATGTGGAGGAATTTTAATTAGTAAAATAAAAGTAAAATTAAATTTAATAACTTTAATAAGTCCATGTTATATATAGGTCCAATGTAATTTAATAATTAAATGTATATATTTTAACCCATAATCTTGAAGTTGAATTTTAAAATGCATCTGTGTTATATATATATATAACAAATTTATTAACAATAATTAATTATATATATATATATATATATATATATATATATATATATATATATATATATATAGTTTTAAGTCATGTTATATATAATAAATTTATTAATTAAAAAATTAAAAACTAATTAAATATATATGCATTTAAACCAAAATCTTATTTTTAAAATAATTTATTAATAATAATTCAATACATTTATATATTTGAATTTGAATTTTAATGGGTCGATGTTATTTGTACGTCCTATGTAATATAAGTAATTCATTAATAATTAATTAAGTTTATATATATATATATATATATATATATATATATATATATATATATATATATATATATAGATATATAGATAGATAGATATATATATATATAAATATTCTTAAGTCCTCCCATGTTATTTATAGGTCCCATGTAATATATAAGTAATTAATTAATTAAATTATATATATATTCTTAAGTCCTGGTATAAATAATGCATTTATTAATAAAATGAATTACATTTATGTGCATTTAAACCAAGACAAAAGTTATATATGAATAATTTATTAATAATTTATTACATTTAATTAATATTTTGATGTTGAATTAGAATTTTAACAGGTCCATGTTATATATAAGTCCTATGTAATATATAAGTAATTAATAATTGATAATATATATATATATATATATATATATATATATATATATATATATATATATATTATAAACAATAAGTAATTACATAAATATTTTTTATAATAAGTCCATGTTATATATGGATAATTTATTAATTAAAATGTATTACATTTATATCAAATGTTGATAAATTTTAATTTTAATAAGTCCATGTTATATATAGGTCCCATGTAATATATGTCATTTATTAATAATTAGTTAACTTTCTATATTTTCAAATCACGATCTTGTGATGATGTTTTAAAGAACAATTAAATACAGTCCACATTATATATAATTAATTTATTAATAATAATGAATTAAATGTGTATATATTATATATTTAATCAATAATCTTGATGTTGAATTTTGTAGAAGTCTACATTATATACATCTAAGTCCATATAAATTTAATAATAATTCATTAAATGTATATAGATTTTAATCCAGTCTTAACCTTCTACCCCAATTTTAAATTCATCTTAATGCTGAATGTATCATAAGTCCATTTTATTGGTCAGCTATCCATTTCCTGTCCTCCTTTGCTGTCGTTGTGAAAAAAAGAGGAATGGATTACATGCTCGAACAATCTGTTGTCGTCCATCAGCAGACTAATAAATTACATGAACCTGACATGCCAGACCCGACTCCCCTCCGCATCCTCTTTCACAGGTTCACTCAACAGATGGCTTTCACGTTAATGTCACAGGAAGAGTATGGAACACTTGAAAGGTCAAAGTCTACTTATGAAAATACACATAATGAATTTGATGGATGGGCGAGAAGTGGATTAACAAGAGCTGTTATCGCTGAGAATTTTAGATCGAGATGTAAATGTCAGCTAATACACCCAGAAGCGTGATAATGTGTTATAAGTTATATCGTATGTGCGTGCCAGCTATCACGTACGCATGTGTATGAATATTTGTGCTGCTTATGATAATCTGTAGTTTCACTAGTTTCATAAGTAGATGGAAAATCAGCCTAAAATTTGATATTGACCATCTGCACTTACATCTGAGCCGGCCACTCGCTCAACAGTGCCAGAAGCCTCTCATCTGAATGCGTTTTACCATATGAATCTACTGATATCCAATAACATCTACATATTTAAATAGAAAACTGTTCTTTTAAATTGCGATAAGACAAACAGTTTGCAAATGTACAGTACTGCTATAGAGTACTGCTCTCTCTGTGTGTTTTTGACTGCAGGTCATTTCCTACTTCTCGGGACAGATTGGCATCGGTAGCACTGACTTTCGGAGGCGGGTGGGTTTTGCCATGTCGATGCCCTCTGCCAATCTGTCTATTTACATCAATAACACGCAGGAGTCTGACTCCGGGCGCTATCACTGCCACGTCATCATTCCTGGAGCTCCAGGCCTGTCTGGGGAGCTACACCTCAATGTTAAAGGTACATTGGCAAAATATGGCTGTATTGACATATTTGTTGAATTCAAATGTCTGTCTCATAATTTCTTTCTCTGTTTGTTCTAGTTCCTCCATCCACGCCTGTATGCTCTATGACAGGAAATCCTGTACTGAGTGGCAATGTAACACTGAGCTGTAAATCCAGCTACGGAAAACCTGTTCCCCAGTACAAATGGACCAAAGCAGCTCCTCTTACTGAGGTCTTCTTCTCTCCCATGCAAAGTGAGTCTCTCGCATCTGTATGTTTGCTATTGTTTGATCCTCTTTCTTTATCCAAGAGCTTCTGTGGATGCATTAAAAAGAATTTTTGATTTTGTTTTCCATACATTATTGATACCGAAAAGTAAAGTGTGAAAATTTTGTTTAATTTGCTGTATGGATTGATGTATTTTGACTGCTTAATGGGATAGTACACCCAAAAATGAAACTTTGATGTTTGTCTGCTTATCCCCAGGGCATTCAAGATATAGATGACTTTGTTTCTTCAGCAGAACGCGAATGAAAATTTTTAACTCAAACCGTTGCAGTCTGTCAGTCATATAATGGGATCCACAGCTTTGAGAGTCAAAAAAACATACACGGACAAAACCAAATTAAACCCTGCGGCTCGTGACGATACACTGAGGTGTTAAGACATGAAACAATTGGTCTTTACAAGAAACTGAACAGTATTTATATAATTTTTTTTACCTCTGATCCACCGCAATGTCCAACTGTCCTAAGCGCGTTCACAACAGCCGGTGTGTGACGTGTCAACGTGCTCTGGCATACACTGTAAAAAACAATTTGCTGAGTCAACTTAAAATAATTTGTAACCTGGCTGCCTTAAAATTTTAAATTCAGTCAACTCAAAAAAAGTTTATTCAACTTGAAATGTTAAATTATACTAAGTGACAACTTGGATATTTGAGTTGAATCAACTTAAAATTTAAGGCAGCTGGGTTACTTACCTATCTGTTAAGTTTAGCAAATTTATCTAAGTTGTTACTTAGTACAACTTAACATTTCAAGTTGACTAAACTTATTTTAGTTGACTGAACTTAAAATTTTAAATCAGCAGGGTAACAAATTATTTTAAGCTGACTCAACAAATTGTATTTTTTATTTTTTACAGTGTAGTAGACACATGCACGTATACATCACTCATTGTTTACACAGTGATATTGTGGGTATGACAGCTACTCAGAATGGTACTTACATGTGCTTATCCTGATAGTTGCAGCCGATTAAAAACTAAAAGACTGCTTGCGCAAACTCATCTGGGAGTGTTGACTTTTCACCGACTCATAACTTTTGAACCTGATCGATTGAAGTTATGGTTGCTTGCTCTTGTATACGCCAGAGCACCGGCTGTTGTGAACGCACTCATGACAGTTGGACTTAGCGGTGGATCAGAGGTAAAAAATGATATAAATACTGTTCAGTTTCTTGGACAGACCGAATGTTTAGTGTCTTTTTTTTTTCTTTTTTTTTTTAGTATTAGTGCAAAACATACAACATACGGTAAACACAAAAACATAGATAGAACGTCAATGACAATAATCAGAAATGACAACCTGAATAATGTTGGTAGTATCTGAGTAGTAGTAGCCAGTATAATAATAAATACAGCAGTGGAACAGCAATGATAATAACAGTAATGAAAATAATAAAAAATGACAATCTGAATATTAGTAGCAGTATCTGAATAGTACTAGCAAGTATAATAATAATAAGAAGAAGAATAAGAATAATAGGAACAAGAAGAGTATTACTAATACTAATAATAAAAATAATAATACTAAAGATGGTGATGATAACAATATATTCTGTGATGCCGGCAGCAGTAATATCATTAATAATAACAGTAATAATAGTGATAGTAATAATAATTCCAATAATATTAACAACTAAAAATTTAAAAAAATTGTAATAATGACACATACCCATACGCAACACATACCACATCTATCCTAACCTCTGTTTCAGTGTTTAAGGTGTGTTTTTTTTTTCTTTTCTTTCCCCCCATTCACGGCAGGATTACTATATGTATATATAGTATACTATATTTTAATTATTTATACTTAGTATTACGATCTTCATTAAACCGTTATCGTCCTTATACAAAACATTATTACATCAACACCATCTTATTACTGCTCAATGTTTCAATGATAATAATAATAATGATAATAATAATGAAAACACTCATAATACTACTAAAACCTTATATAAATATGTATAATAATATGTAAAAAATAATTAGGATAAGTGTGTCAGATTTGTAAGAGTTGAATGAGGTCTGATCTGGAGTGATGTGGTTCCGAATTATAGTTGTAAGGAGGTGAAAAATATTCTAGGGATATGTGGTCTGTAAGCAAATTTTTCCAATGCGTTATGTGACTAGAATGTTTAGTGCCTTAACAACTCAGTGTAACGTCACAAGCCGCAGGGTTTAATTTGGTTTTGTCTGTGTATGTTTTTTTGACTCTCAAAGCTGTGGATCCCATTATATGACTGACAAACTGCAACGGTTTGAGTTAAAAAATTTTGTTTGTGTACTACTGAAGAAACAAAGTCACCTACATCTTGGATGCACTGGGGGTAAGCAGACAAACATCAAATTTTCATTTTTTGGTGAACTATCCCTTTAAGATGTGGTTAATTTAGATGGTACACTGGCATTTAAAAGATAGGGATCTGTGAGATTTTTAAATGTTACTGTAGATACTGTAAAAACAGTAATATTGTGATATATTATTAACATCTTTTAAATATACATTAAAATGTCATTTATTTCTGTGATGGCAAAGCTGAGTTGTCAGCATCATTACTCTAGTCCTCAGTGTCACATGATCCTTTAGAAATCATTCTAATATGCTGATTTGCTCAAGAAACATTTCTTCTCATTATCAATGCTGAAAACATTGTGCTGCTTAATATTTTTTGTGAAAACCACTGCAAAAGTTCATTTATTTGAAATAGAAATATTTCACACATAAGTGTGTTTATTGTCACTTTAGACTGATTTAATGCATGCTTTCTGAAAAAAAAAAAAAAAAAAAGTATTAATTTTTTTAAAACAACAATAAAAAATCTTAAAGAGATAAACTGGTAAAACTGTCTATAATATATAAAAGGAATTAGAAAATATGATTATAGAGTTGTTCTGTTATGATGTCTATTTGTAGACCAACCTGGAAGGCTAATTTACCATGTGCTCCCTGAGGAATTTCTTTTGAGGTTTTGGGAATTTATGTTGAAAAAATAAAAAAACTTGTTAACAACTATAAACCATACAACAATTATACATTTCATGTTGTCTGACTGTAATTTATGCTGTAGTCACTTCAAGCGATGTTAACCACAGTTCTTATTTTACTCAAAAAAATTGTTTAAAAATCCATTCAAAAATCCTAGGGGATCAGTTGACCCAAAAATGCTGCGTTTTAAGGCTTAAAACTAAACAGCTCTCAACAAATCTTACTAAAGCAGAAAAAAGATATATACGATCAATATGATTTTTTTTGTTTGTTTGTTTGTTTAAATAAATGCTTTTATGCAGGAAGGAAAATGTATTAGTTTCCACACAAATATTATGCAGCAATTGTTTTCTTGAACATATTACAATGATTTCTGAAGGATCTTGTGACACTGAAGACTGGAGTAATGATGCTGAAAATTCAGCTTTACCATTGCAGGAATAAATTATGTTTAAAAAAAAAAAAAATACAGTAATTTTAAATGGTAATAATATTTCCACAATTTTTTTAGCGCCCTAGTGCAGTCTTTTTGATATGATCGACCCAAGTTCGAATCCGCTTGTTGCTGAGCAACTCCCATTTCACATCTCATATCACACCGGAAAGACATTTATTTTCAATAAAAATGAAGGAAATAGTCAAATTGTCAAAATTGTCGAATTGCGAGATATAAACTCAGAATTCTGAGAAAAAAAGCTCACAATTCTGACGTTATTTCTCAGAATTGACTTTATTTATTAGAACTGCAAGTTTATTTCTCAAAATTGCGAGTTTGCCTTGCAGTTCTGACTTTAACCCACAACTGCGAGTACATTACGCAATTTTGACTTTATACCTTGTAATTGTGAGTTTATATCTCGCAATTCTGATCTTATTTCTCAGAATTGTGACTTTATTTCTCAGAACTGCAAGTTTATTTCTCAAAATTGCGAGTTTATCTTGCAATTCTGACTTTAACCCGCAACTGCAAGTTTATATTACGCAATTCTGACTTTATACCTCGTAATTGCAAGCTTATATCTCACAATTCTAACATTATTTCTCAGAACTGTATCTTTATTTATCAGAATTGCAAGTTTATTTCTCAAAATTGCGAGTTTGCCTTGCAATTCTGACTTTTACCTGCAACTGCAAGTTTATATTACGCATTTCTGACTGTACCTCGTAATTACGAGTTTATATCTCACAATTCTGAGAAAAAAAATCAGAATTGTGAGCTTATATCTCGCAATTCTGACGTTATTTCTGAGAACTGATTTTATTTATTAGAATTGCAAGTTTATTTCTCAAAATTGCAAGTTTGTCTCGCAATTCTGACTTTAACCCGCAACTGCAAATTTATATTACGCAGTTCTGACTTTATACCTCATAATTGCGAGTTTCTCAGAATTGTGACTTTATTTCTCAAAATTGTGAGTTTGTCACACAATTCTGACTTTAACCTGCAACTGCGAATTTATATTGTGCAATTCTGAATTTATAGCCTACCTTGTAATTGCGAGTTTATCTCACAATTCTAAAAAAAAGTCAGAACTGCGAGATGTAAACTCCCAATCACGAGAAAAAAAGTCCGAATTGTGAGATTAAAAGTCGCAATTACCTTATATCTCGCAATTCTAATATTATTTCTCAGAATTGTATCTTTATTTACCAGAATTGTAAGTTTATTTCTCAAAATTGCGAGTTTGCCTTGCAATTCTGACTTTAACCCGCAACTGCAAGTTTATATTACGCATTTCTGACTATACCTCGTAATTACGAGTTTATATCTCACAATTCTGAGAAAAAAGTCCGAATTGTGAGATTAAAAGTCGCAATTACCTTATATCTCGCAATTCTGATGTTATTTCTCAGAACTGACTTTATTTATTAGAATTGCAAGTTTATTTCTCAAAATTGCGAGTTTGTCTCGCAATTCTGACTTTAACCCGCAACTGCGAATTTATATTACACAATTCTGACTGTATACCTCGTAACTGAGTTGATATCTCACAATTCTGAGAAAAAAAAGTCAGAATTGTGAGTTAATATCTCGCAATTCTGACGTTATTTCTCAGAATTGTGACTTTATTTCTCAGAATTGCAAGCTTATTTCTCAAAATTAAGAGTTTGTCACACAATTCTGACTTTAACCTGCAACTGCGAATTTATATTATGCAATTCTGAATTTATAGTCTACCTCGTAATTGCGAGTTTATATCTCACAATTCTAAAAAAAGTCAGAACTGCGAGATGTAAACTCCCAATTGCGAGAAAAAAAGTCCGAATTGTGAGATTAAAAGTTGCAATTACCTTTTTTAGGTTTTTATTCATTGGTGGAAACGGGCTTCCATAGATATCTGCCACTATTTGGAATAAGTAGTATTAAAATAGAAGAAAATACTAGTATTTTTGCATAGTGTAAATAGCATCTATTGCTATTTGCACTTAGTGCAAATAGCCACTGCCTTTTTTTTTTTAAATTGTACAGATCCGAAACTTTTGAATGGTAGTGTATGACTGTTAAATAGGTTTAATTTTGTTATTATTGTCGTATCATTTTGAGGTACTGTTTTGCGATCTGTTTATTATCTCGATGAGACTGGTTAGATGCTGTGTAGAGAGGAAGAGCACAGGCATCATTTATCACTGCTTTAGCGTGTCTTCCCCTCTTTGGCCTGAGGAGAGGTGGAAATGGCTTTATTGCCCTCAGAGCAGCCAGAGAGACACATTCCCATCTGCCTCTAAACACAACAAGTTTGACCTTGACTGAGTGCCAGGAACATCTTGAACATTGGAACATTTCTACTGGCATGTTCTCTCAACTCCATATCGAACGATAAAGATAAGCATAGAAAATGTGTATTAGTATCCAATGCATTTTTCCCAAACATATCATGACGATTTCTGTTGACTTGTTTGTTCTGATCAGCACAAATCTTTAGTCGAAATACACGGCTGTGCCAGCTGTTCACGAAAGCTGGCTTATACTTATCAACCATGCAGCAAATTTCCTCCTTGATCCCAGGCACGTGGGTCTCCCTGACATGGAAGTCCTGAGGGAGGCGAGGTGCTCAGTAACTCTCCCCTCAGGAAAGACAAGCGTATCATGTTCTCCCGGTCATCTGTCTTCCTCTCGCCCTCTCTCTGTCACTCTCATCTACGCATTCACAGAGTGGAGGTCCTGCCCCCAGCCTGTGCTTGTGCTGGGATACCTGGGTAAGGGAATAGACCCTAGAATAGAGAAAACTTCTTTAGTTAGACTCTTGAGAGTTTAGTTTATTCCTCAACACTTGTTTGCTTGTACCTGTCTTGGATCAGTATGAATTTTTTTTTTTTTTTTTTGAATAACATCATTTTACTCAGCAATTATGCATTAATTTAATCAAAAGTGACAGTAAAGACATTTATAATGTTACAAAAGATTACTATTTCAAATTAAGTCCTAAAAAAGGTATTATGGATTCAACAAAAATATTAAGCAGCACAACTGTTTTACCTTTCTTGAGCAGCAAATTAGCATATTAGAATGATTTCTGATGAATCATGTGACACTGAAGGCGTAATGATGCTAAAAAAATTCAGCTTTGCATCACAGGAATAAATTACATTTTTAAGTATATTCAAATAGAAAACAGTTATTTTAAATTGTAATAATATTTCACATTTTTACTGTTTTTACTGTATTTTTTAGCAAATAAATGCAGCCTTGGTGAGCATAAGAGACTTTTTTTCTTAAAACTTACCGACCCCAAACTTTTGAATAGTTGCGTAATTGTTTTTGAAGGTTCACTCAGTATTTTTTAAAGCAGCTTAACACATAAATTAAGATAATGTTTAAAACTCTGTCCTTATAACAGGATGTTTTTACTTAAAGAGTAAATTAATAAATGGCTGACTGTGAATACAATGCTGTTGATAATCAAAAATTTTACTTCTGCGTGATTTTGAGGTATTATTTTAAATTAAAGGTGACCGGTGCCACATAAAATAGTCTTTAAAGATAATCTTTGTAACATTATTGTGAAAATATTGTAAGATATAAATACATAGAAATGTATTTTAAATGTGGCCTGGCAGGGTTTGAATCTGGCTAGGGTTATTTCCTGATCCCACCTTACAAGTTCTTCATATCATTCCCTGTCTCCTTCAGTCATGACAGTGGTGGATCATCTTACACTTTTCATGCACTGTTTTGAGATCTACAGCACCTCTAACCTTTACAGAGAGTGGTTTACCATCCGCACAAAATCTTTGTCAACAAAAAACATCAAAAAGGACAAAAACAACAAAAAAAAAGCTTAAAGCTTGATAAGCATTTTTAGCAATCAGCCATTTGTATCAATGTGTGTCAGTGAGATTAGAGTCATTCAATATCCCAAGCATATCAGCCTAAAAGCATATTAAACATCATCCAACCCCTTTCATCTTTTTTTCCCTCCCATTGTTGAAATTATGAATCGTGTAGTTTCTGTTTTATTTGTGTGTCTTGTTAGAAAGCTAAAATCAGTCCTGTGTTTTGTAGCTTATTCAATGTAGAAGCAACACAAACTGAAGGTTTCTATGAACATACCACTGAAGTGTATTTTTTATGCAGCCAATCATTTTAAGTAACACTTCATTAGTATAAAAGTGCCTGTGAAATCTGTAAAGCCCAGACTGGGGTCCCTGGGCGTCTGGCCTCGGCTCTGGGTCACTGAGGAATTTGAGTTTGGCTGCTCATCACTGCAGGCCAATCAGTGTGTGGACAGAAGCTACAGCAGCAGATGGTCTGACTGCAATCTCTGCCAGCACAGTAATAATGGCAGAAATGTGATGTTTGTTCTCTGTCTTTATGGTTTTAACTTCTCATCCTTCTTGCCAGCATCATGCAGTGAAAATAGGCATAGGATTGTCAACATAACTGTATCCAGAGCTTTAACACATATGTCTCATATATATGTCAGTCATGACAAAGTACTCTCATAAATAGGGATTTTCAAAGGATTATACTCTTGTATGCTCTCCATTAGAGCTGGGTAAAAAAATATCAATTTCTTGATTTTAATCGATTCTAATTTTTACGAAACCATATTGACTCTTAAATTCACTAAATTGATTAGTCTAGCCTGTTTGTAATTAAAGGAGTAGTCCACTTCCAAAACAAAGATTCACATATAATGTACTCACCCCCTTGTCATCCAAGATCTTCATGTCTTTCTTTCTTCAGTCGTAAAGAAATTATGTTTTTTGAGGAAAACATTTCTGCATTTTTCTCCATATAATGGACTGATATGGTGCCCCAATTTTGAACTTCCAAAATGCAGTTTAAACGCGGCTTCAAACGATCCTAAATGCGGTTGTAAACAATACCAGCCGAGGAAAAGGGGTCTTATCTAGCGTAACGATCGGTTATTTTAATAAAAATAATAACATTTCTATACTTTTTAATGCCAAACGCTCGTCTTGTCTTACTCTGCCTGAACAGTTTTTGTTCCGGTTCATGACAGTTAGGGTATGTCGAAAAACTCCCATCTCATGTTCTCCCTCAACTTCAAAATCGTCCTATATAGCTGTTTTACCTTTTTTGCCAAGGATGTTTGATCTTCTTTGCATGTTCACTTTCCAAAGACTGGGTCGTTATTTCTGCAGCGATGTAGGATAATTTTGAAATGATTTTTGAAGTTGAGGGAGTAAATACGATTGGAGTTTTTCAACATACCCTAACTGTCTTGAGTCAGAATACACTGAGTCCAGGGAGAGAAAGGCAAGACGAGCATTTGAGATTAAAAAGTATATAAATTGTATTTTTTAATGAAATTATCCGATCAATTCGCTAGATAAGACCCTTCTTCCTCGGCTGGGATCGTTTACAACCACATTTGGGATTGTTTGAAGCCGCATTTAAACTGCATTTTGGAAGTTCAAAATCGGGGCACCATATGCAAAATGCAGAAATGTTTTCCTCAAAAAACATAATTTCTTTACAACTGAAGAAAGAAAGACATGAACATCTTGGATGGCAAGGGGGTGGGTACATTATATGTGAATCTTTTGGAAGTGGACTTCTCCTTTAATGAATAGAATATAGCAAACATCCAATAAATCACAATAGGCTTTGTTACTTTTGATATGAAACAAAGCCTCAGTATTTACAGTATTTAAAGAATAAATGTGGAGTAGGGATGGCTCGATACCATAATTTTGGCTTTGGTACGATACCAGAATGTGATATCCCGGTATCGATACAAAATCAAAGATTCACCATAGGTGACAAATAACAAGCCTTAAAAGATAAGTGAATTGAAAACAATTTAGTAAGTAATGTTAACATACTAAACATGTATTAGTTCATTTATCATTTATAACCAGTTACTGACTTAGATAAATAAGTGCTGTGATACTGTTAGGTCAGCTTACCTAATGAATTTTAACAAAGGTTGCTTTACTGTAAATTGTTATTCTAACAAAGTATTCAAAATCATGTTATTATCTCTCTTTTTCTCTCTGACTGTTTTCAGATTTCAGACTCAGATAGCCAAAGAAAAAGCATATGATGCACACATGATTTAAAGCAATGCTTGCATACATGTGCAGTAAGGGGTAGTTCATGCCATGCCTAAAAATGCATGGAAAACGCTAGGCGCGCCGCTTTCTTCTTCTTTCCAAAGCGTTCTGTAGCTTGCGCTCCTGTGGCGTCTGCTGTTGCTAAGCAACAATGACCCACGCTCTCCATCAAGACGCGGAAGTGGAAAAACCGAAGCTGCGTTCGAAAGCTCTAAGGCAGGAAGGCATCAAGGCACGTCCGAATACAAATTCGATTTCACTTCCTGTCTCTGGAAGTACCTTCTTCTGATCGAAATTTGAAGGCAGCATAGATGTATCCTTCGCTGCCTTAGATATCCCACAATTCTGTGCATTCCATTCCGTCATGGCTGAGCTAAAAAAAAAAAAAGAAAGATGGCGTCTGAAAGTTGTGTTTGGTGCTCAGTTTGTGTGCAAAAGTATATTTCTGACTACGTTTTTGCACTTTTGATGTTATTTCTAGCGAGAAATCAATATTATAGCATCTAAATATTTTAGTTATCATCAAAACTCGCTCTATTTTGTTGTAGATCATTAAATGGTTACGCTGCCTCAGAAGCCCGTCCGAAATCAGTTTCATGAAGTGCCTGCGTGCAAAAACATCCGTGTGCATCGCTTCTGTTATGAGCGCGACTGCTGTGCGTCTACATTTGAAATAACGAACCTGAGCGCGCAAAAGACGCAATATGTGAACTGCCCCTAAGGTCAGTTCGTTCACCATTTATCATCTGTTCTGTATGCAAAATAATGCCAAATTTCTCTTCTACTGTTGTCTTTATGTACTAGTTTCGAGCATGTTGATGGAGTTTCATCTGTTTAATAATCCATCGCATTGTTGTGTTGTCACGTTTACCCGTTTTGCAGCAATTTGAGAAACACTGCTGCCTACAGGTGAACTTTGGAACAGCAGCATATAAAATACCAAATTATCAAAATGTATTGAACTGTTTGAAATAAAATATATACCGGTATTTTTCCAGTACCGGTATACCGCGCATCCCTAATGTGGAGTGACAGAACGCTGTATAGTGTCTCAGTTCAAGAGAAGCTTAAACTGATTGTCTCCTCCACTTTAAGCAGTTTCAGCACAAAATAAACATGAATAAACATCCAAAGGTATGTTAAAAGATATGTACCGAAAACCGTATCCTTTCTCATGTAATCGCTCAATCAGTGTTTCAACCGCACAGTTTGTAAACAGTATGTCACATAAATTACTTAAGAAAAAAAAACATTTTTTGACCATACTCATTAGTCAGTAGAAAAATGAACTCTAGAGAAGGTTTTTTTTTTTTTTTTTCACTGTTCTTCAATGTTTATGTGTAAATAAACAGCCACTATTTAAAAGTTTTTTATTTCAAAAAACAAATTGGAGAAGAAATATAATTATGTAATTGTAATTTATTATTATAAAAACGTAACTGAGTGTAATTTCAGCATTTGTATACAAATCAGTTCATTTTAACCTTCAATATTATAGTAATGTAGTACCAGCTAACTAATGTATATTTTAGCATTAGTTGAGAGATTTTTTTTTTTCCTTTGAGAAAATTTGGCGTGTAATGTACCTGATACGGGTGATTCTATAATTGCAGGTACGTTTGGTGTCTGAAGTATTTTTTTTTTTTTTAAATGGTTATATTTTTAATTATTTTAATAATGTGTTACTCATTGTTATGAATTACAAGATGTTACATTTTATAACAATATAATAATTTCTGTAAAAAGTGTCTTAAATGGCTTGTTGTCCATTTTTTCCATCATGTATCATTTTGTAATCAAAATAATTTATTGTACTTTTGCTTTTGGTGATATTTCATTTATTTTATTTATGAAAGCCCTAAATAGTCTTTTACCTAATTATACAACACTATTTTTTTTAAATAACTTGTTTCTTATAAAAATGTGTGTCTGTAAATCTTGTGTCAACTCTGTTACCATACCATACTTTGCCTTTAAATTAGTGAAAATAGGCTCGTTTGAGATGAGCAAATTCTGTGCAGAATTGATCACCGGTGATCACCGCAAGATGCATGCTGGTTAGAAATGTGTCCGAGTTATGTCTTCCTTGCTCTGATGTCATACTGACATGTGGCAAAAAACTCTCGCGATGGCGAGGCGGCTGTGTCGGATTGAGCAGTCGGGCGCAGTAGCTCTCCACCGACTGCGCTGACCAAAAGCACGATGGGAAACGACTGGCTGACAACACAGCTTAAAGCTCATTGGTTCAGACAACCGTGATGTTGCCGTTCTTTTCTAAAATGTTTTGTAATATCATGTGGTTATGCTTAGATTATGCATGAATATTCCCAAAAACTATGCCAGTGCGATCTCTGCGTGAGATATGTGATCGTTGTCATATTTGTATAAAAATCTAAAATACACGTTTGTATTAAAGTAAACATTGATGATAAATACACCTTTCGTATGGAATTAAACAGCAAGCACTTTGAGTGTCTTGTTCATCATATTTATTTTCATATAAAAACAACAGAGCTGAAATTATATCATGTTTATTAGCAACACAGCACGTGAGTGTGATAACGCAATATCCGCCTTTGATCTCGTAGGTATCTGTTCTACTTCGAGAGGTCAGAACTGTCCGTCTTGACTGCACTTATTTCACTCCTCCCCTCACTACTCTCGCCTACATTTCAGGCGAGGCGAGGCGCATCTCAAACGAGCCTATTATCTCCCACAACTATGTAAGATACAGGAAATCATGTCACTTTCCCTCACTGATAATATTTTATGCTAAAAAGTTTTTACACCAAGAGTTATTTTATAAAGTGTCAAAACTGTTACCACATTATCAAAAGGAAAATCTTTCACTGATCACACTTTGTGTTATTTAAACCTCTTTTAATCATGATTTCATTAGTGCTATGTGCTCTTAGCCTTTATGCTAGCAAGTGGAGTTTTTGGCAAAAAATAAATAAAACAGTCAATTCTGTTACCGTCAAACTCTGTTACCAAGGTAGAGTAACAATGTGGTAAGAGAATTGGCAGTCCACTAGAAAAATTTGGTCAATTCTGTTCCTTAAAGGGTCAATGAACTCTGTCTATGAACTATTTTCACAAAAAACAGTAAAATTGTTGTTTAAAATCTCATAAACATTATTGATGTATTTTTGCACCCTTATAATATTTCAATAACATTTTTGTTTTGATTTATTTATTTATTATTTTTTTTTTTTTTACTGGATATTGTATATAATACATTTTCAGATGAAAAGTATTTACTCCAAGTAGACGGTTCTGTGAAGACCTACTGTAGTTTTTTTTTTTTTAAGGTATGCATAGGTGAAATATTATCTCAGTTTCAAGTGTTGGAATATAAGGACTGTTTGTCTAATAAAGAAAAGGATTTTTCCTCTTATGATTTATTGTTATTTCTACACATTGCCTAATTTGTCCGTAAAAGAGTTGACAAACAATGCCATAAAGACATCTGTTTTTTCATTAAAAGTAAAAAAAAAAGTGAATTAAGTTTGGTGAGCGTTGAAATAATTCAAATTAAATATGTTTTCAATAAGATACTGGAAAAAAGTTTTTTTTCTTAACTTTCTGAAATGCCAAATGTCTCTCCAATTATAGAATCTCTCATATATCCAAAAGAATCGATATTGAATCGGAAATCGAATCGAATTGCAAGCTTGTGAATTAGAATTAAATCGAATTGTGAAATTTGTGTCAAACCCCAGCCCTAGTAGTGTACACTGTTCATTATGAATGTTTGATTCTATTTTCAGATGAGAGACAAGGCACCCTTCGACTTAGCAACCTCACCAAAAGCATGTCCGGCAAGTATGTTTGCCGCGCCAGCAACACGGCTGGGACTGACAGCTGCCACATCAATCTAGAAGTCTCCACCCGTAAGTATCATTCAAAAAGAGTGATGCAACATTTTATATTGTAGATTTGGGAACTCACTATATTTAGGGCCCAAGCGCTGCGGTGCTCCGTTTCTTCTTATTATTATTCCAATTCGTATTCTTCTTCTGAAAATTGAATCGCATTTTTGAGGGCCTAAACATGCTCGAAAACTCATGAAACTTCGCACACGGCCCAGAAGTGGCGAAAATTTATGTCTGATATGGGTTCAGAAGTGGGTTTGGCAGAATGGCTCGATAGCGCCACCTGTTCAGTTTCAATGAAGTATCCCTCCCACTACGTTTTACATGCATATACAAAAATCGGTACCCACAAATACACAAACGCAACAGGAAGCTAGTTATTTTTCATTTTCTCAGCCAATTTTGTGTCATTTTTGCCATTTTCAGATGTTGCCCTTTAACAAACGTACATGTGAACGTGTGTTTTTAAACGAATCTAGTGAGTCAATGATTAAATTTCCCACTCATAAAGACAGTCGATTGCTTTATTCCTGAATAAATCAGCTGTTCGAATGAATCAAATGAATGAATGATTCAGTAATTAAATCAGTGACTTGCCGCCACCTACTGACAGTTTTAGATTCATTCATAAAGTATTATTTTTTCAGTTATTTAAATCATTTAATATTTCTATATTCAAAACGTTATATCTAAAACATTAATCTCAACATGAATTTATGAATTTGATTGCACTCATGCCACCTCTGAGCCTCATTAAACATGAAAAAACGCCTGCAAGCCACTTTTGTGTTCTTCTGCACCACCTCTCTAGTACATTTTGTTTATACTGATTTAATTTGATCGGTAACATTTTCTTATTCTACTTGTTCTTATTATGTTGTTTTGGTTGTTTAAATTTTAAAATACTTATAAAATATAGATTCTTAAAAAAATTGACATAAAAGATGACATGCTTTTAATAAAGTTAGAAAAATGCCATTACAAAGGTAAAAACAAAATTCCCCTGTAAATCACTTTAAGGTGTTAAATATCACCTCGCAATGAGAAGGCAAATTTTTGATCAGATTTTTTGATTATTGATTAAAAGATGCTCCTGAAATTTTGACTGTGCTCCTAAAAAGAAAAGTAAGCGTAGAGCCTTGGTTATATTTGGCCAGTCTAATCTAAAAGCCTTTGCGATGTTATGTTGCGAAGATCTTGAGTTTTTGTTAAAGGGCGTGTCTGTGGCAGCCTGACGAAATCCAATGTTTCGCCATGGAAAAAGAAGTTGTTGTAACTCATAGAATGTTCGATCTGCCCCAAACCGTACATGTTCGATAAGAGTCCTGGCCTGAACACATCTAAAGGCCAATATTCAGTTATAATAACAGCGCCACCTGTTGGCAGCAGGAACATCATGCTTTGTACTAACTTGAACATACCAAGTTCAGGCTGCACCAAACTTCATGTTTGATAAAAGTGTTGGCCTGAAGACATCTACATGCCAATATCCAGTATAGTCATAGCGCCACCAGCTGGCAGCAGGAAGTCTGGCACATATAAATGACTTTGACATATTCCTTCTATAGTAGTCAATTTAAATGCATATTGCTCACCATTCGCTGTTTTCGAGGGCCCTTTCAATAACTGAACTGTTCCTCTTGTTGCCGCAGCTAACAACGCCTGGGTGATCGCTGGGGCCACGGTGGGCTCAGTGGTGGGTCTGATGGCTCTAGTTTTATTCCTGATCTTTATCCTGAGGAGAAATCAAGACACTGAGGAAGAGATGGCCAATGATATCAAGTGAGCATATGTCTTATATTTTTTATATTTTATTAGGATATCTGTATGGTTTAGATGCGTGTAATGCAGTATCCGTTTTCTGTTGCTTTCAGGGAAGACGCACAAGCTCCAAAACGCGTCTCCTGGGCTAAAAGCGGCACAGGATCGGATATCATATCAAAGAACGGCACATTGTCCTCAATAGCCACCAGCCCTCCTACACAGGACCCTCAGCATCCACTTCAAAACAACCATTACCCATATCCTCCGGGTGCCTCGGACACTGCCTCCATCCTCACCACCTCCGGTAGCACAACTACCTACCGCCTTCGCCCAGGGGAGCCCAACCCACTACACGGCCTACCGGGATACAACGGCAGCAGCACACCAAATCACACACACCGTCACCATCACCACCATCGCCATCACACTCCCACAGTCCTCAATCCCAACAGCTGCTCCACACAGAGGACTGAAGGGCCGCAGCCACAGCCACAGACCCCGCGCCCGCTCAACATGCCTATAAACTCTGCCACCCTGTCCCGCATGGGGGCCGTACCCATTATGGTGCCCACCCAGAACCACGCTGGGTCACTGGTGTAACGGCCCTCAAGACAATGTGCTAAAGACTAGCCAAGCATATGTGGGGAAGGGTTTCCACAAAGGTTGCGATAAATATGAACTTATAAACTTTTTATTAAAAGGACAATAAAATATAGTTACATGTCAAAAAACACCTTTGATTTGTTTTTTAAAGTATTACATGTTTTTTAATAAGATTAAAGGGATAGTTGAACTAAAAATGAAAATTACCTCATGTTTCCTCTTTCAAATGAATACAATCTAAGTTATATTAAAAAAATTCATGCTCTTCCAAGTTTTATAATGGCAGTGAATGGCTGTTGAGATTTTGAAGCCCAAAAAAGTACATCCATCTATCATAAAAAGAATACTCCACATGCCTCTGGGGGGTTAATAAAGACCTTCTGAAGCAAATCAATGCGATTGTGTAAAAAAAATAAAATAATAATAATCTGCTGGACCACCACTCTCTCATGAAGTCGACAGTTAGTGGATGCTAGAGATTACGGTTTATGAAGTTTTAGATATGGATATTTTACTTAAACGCATTGATTCGCTTCAGAAGGCCTTTATTAACCCCCCAAAGCTGTGTGGAGCACTTTTTATGATGGATGGTGCAATTTTTTGCACTTCAAATTCTCAACAGCCATTCACTGCCATTATAAAGCCTGGAAGAGCCATGACTCCGATTGCATTCGTCTGAAAAAAGGAAGTCATATACACCTACACTCTTAAAAATAAAGGTGCTTTAAAAGGTTCTTCACAGTGATGCCATAGAAAAACCATTTTTGGTTCCACAAAGAACCATTAAGTCAAAGGTTCTTTAAAGAACCATCTCTTTCTTACCTTTTTATAATCTGAAGAACCTTCTTTCGCCACAAAGAATCATTTGTGAAATAGAAAGGTTCTTTAGATGTTAAAGATTCTTTATGGAACCATTTAGACAAAAAAGGTTCTTCTATGGCATCGTGAAGCACCTTTATTTTTAAGAGTGTAGGATGGTAAAACATGGGGTAATTTACATTTTTGGGTGAACTATGTCTTTTAAAATCTGTGTTTTGATGCCTAAACACTCTGTGAATTTCTTCTCGTCATCTTTTCGAACCGTTACGCTGACCGAGAACAGTATTTTTCATTTATTTTGTCAGTTCTACAGCGTGTTATACATTATGATGGGATGCAGATGTCCACTTTTTGTAACAGTTGTGTTTATGGATTCAGATTTGTCCAGTAATTTAGATATTCAGTTAAATTTATGATAATAATGTTTAGTATCAGCTATTCTTGTGCCTCTTGTGCCTCCGTTTCTCTCAGGAGTTTTCACTTTTACTGTCAAGCTGTTGACAGTTTACTGAAGCAGAGAAGGTTTTGTTTCAAATGTAACATTTTTTGACCATTCAGAGGAATTTTAAAGTAGGAAATAAAATGAAAGCCCATGAAAATGCTGTCTTAAAATGTTGAATGATTTGTCTCGTGCTTGTTTACTGGAGCGGGAAGGACTCTTGATTTGTAAAACATTTGATCATGTAAGTTACATGGAAGTGTCCATTTATTCATTCATGTGTTCATAATAATGTATGAAAAACTAGCCTTGTGTTTTAATGACTTGAATAATATCATGTTTTATGATTTTTGATATTAGTGTTAATGCTGAATGTTATTGTGAGTATTCTGGTTGAAGATATTGTTTATTCTGTAATTAGGCCTTTTTCCACTCATTTTGTTATGTTCAATTTGGCATTATATGAAATTAAAAGCATTATACAGTAACTGTCCACATGATGGAAGCTGAGAGGTAAGAAACAAGTGGAAAATGCCTCAGTGAGGTTCAAATGTTCACGTGGTGGTACTTGTTTTGATTGCTTACCATAATGTTCTTCTTATTAAACCAATACAAAACTGCATTGTAATACATTGTTCAAAATTTCATCAGTTTTTAAAGAGTTAAACTAGTATATTTGACCCTGCATTAAACAAACTGTATCACAACCAGTGTCTTACATATTAGAACCAGACACTTAAAGGAGAAGTCCAAAATTTACAGATAATTTACTAATCCCCTTGTCATCCAAGATGTTCATGTCTTTGTTTCTTCAGTCGATAAGAAATTGTCTTGAGGAAACCGTTCCCGAATTTTACTCCATAGGGTGGACTTCAGCGGTGTCCCCAAGTTTGAACTACCAAAATGAAGTCCATTATATGGAGAAAAATTCAGGAATGTTTTCCTCAAGAAACATAATTTCTTATCGACTGAAGAAAGAAAGACATAAACATCTTGGATAAAAAGGGGGTGATTACATTATCTGTAATTTTTTGTTCTGGAAGTGGACTTCTCTAATTGTAGATGCCACTTTTTTTCAGGTTGGGATCCCGGACGAGCCCCCGATTTCTATTACGGCCATAACAGAAATAAAGTTTTTTTCTTGCTAATACCATGGGAAGCAAAATTGCTTTAGAAAAATTATAAAAAGTATAAAATGAATATATTTTTTTAGAAAAATATTGGTTGTCTTGGAAGACGGCAGTTGAATGGACAACTTTTTAGGATAAAGGTGCTTTAGTGAAGAATAATAAGAAGTGTTTAGCCACACCTGCCTCCCCTTTTTGCAAGCATACTCTGGACATTGTTGTGCTTTCTGTTAGTCAGTGCCGGCCAGTTATGAGCTGTTCCTTATCTCAGCGCAAGGACAACAAAATATTAAAAGCATGGCGTACGGTCACATTGTCTTCACAATGTGCATTTTGTTTCAGTACTTTGGTGAGTAATTCCTTCACCATTTTTATTATATATAAAATTGAAAAGGTTTATATTTATCTCATAGAAAATTCTGTTTCATAAATATATGAGTACATATAAGAGTCATCCTATATTTAGGGGTACATTTCATGTCAGCCAAAAAGTCAGGGAATCAGTATTCTTTTTTGATAAATAAACACGGTGGTTGAATAATATATCCACTTAATATGCTAAATTAATTATTTGGCAAGCTTAAGTTCTAATGACTTTTTAAATATGTTAATGTAAATGTACATTTGATTCATTATTTTGTCAACTGTGTTATGGACAAATGCTGTGTCAAATTAAACATGAATGAAGTACCACATGTTTCATAACACATTTGTTTGAAGGTTTTTGAGTCTATTCACCAGAGCTTTTGAGGTTATCTGTCTAACTGATTTAAAAATATTAATTTGAGGCTTTAAAATGGGCGTTCTGTGGGATGCTATCATGAAGGATGGAACTTTTCTTTAACATAAAGCCACAATATGCTAAATTTAGTGTTATTCACCATCCATCTCCAGAGATATCCCCATCTTTTTTCTGATGGTTTAGTTCACATTTAAAAGATTTATGACATAAAAACCACACATAACACAGTTGACAAGAGTAACACAGTTGACAAGAATAATACAGTTGACAGGACACATTAGAAATAAGAGAAAACTTTCTTTAAGATAAAAAAAAAATTTTCTTAACTTTTCAGTCATGACCAAGCAGAAATAGATGTCAAATCTATAATATTATATAGGTTTAAGTCAATCATGAGGAATTCTGAATGCTTTATAACTCTTGAGAAATGTGAATATAATGTGTATATAATATTATGGATACTGAGTTCATAGAAAGTTTGGACGTGATTGGATCAGTTAAGTTTATCCATTGTAATGCAGATTATGATTTTAGGCAATTCCTATGTAATTTCTGTGTAATGACAACAGTTTGTGAATATTTTTTTTATCAACAACACTCAGTGTGAGCATAAACTGACACTAAATTGCCAACATTATCAACTGTGTTAATCCTTGTCAACTGTGTTACAGTTGATGGATAACACAGTTGACAGGTAACACAGTTGACATTTTGGCCATTTTAGGGCCTTGTGCAAACTGCTGACCTTGGACAAGTTAGTACATGACCTTTGATACCTTATGTTTTTATATTCTCTCTCTACATATTTATAAATCTAACGTGGCGCAAGTTCACCAGAACATGTTTATAACACAGTTGACGGTCAATTAATCTACTCTATGTGCGGACAATAATATAGATCAAATATTGAAGAGGAGAAGTTATGATTTTCCACACTGTCTTCAAATTTCCCTCTAAAAAAGGAAATTACATCAGGGGATGTTGGACATGTGACTTTGGAATAAACCATTGCTGATTTATAGGGGGTTTTATAGGAAGTAACACAGTTGACGCTGATTTCTCGGACATGGACAAAATGTAGATGTAGATGCATGAGCAAAATATTTTTAAAAACACCTTTCTCATAATTCAATAATTATTTTGGACAAATATGTATATACAGAAACATGTATTTTAGAGCTAATCTTAAGAGCAAAACCTTACATTTACAAATCGGACAGCAGAAAAACAGCAAATCCCAGTATAGAATATGCCATTTTTGCAAGATAAAAAATGGATATCTGTTGGATTTTTGTATTAAATGAATTAGAAATGTCCCCTGATATAAAAGTGATCATTGCTTGAAGTAAAAAGTTAGTATAATTGATAATAGAGTCCATGGACGTGACATACCCCTAATTATAGGATGACTCATAAATGTAATAATGTAATATTTATTACACTACTGTTCAAAAGTTTGGGTTTGGCAAGATTTTTTAATGTTTTTGAAAGTCTTGCTCACCAAGGCTGCAGTTATTTGATCAAAAATACAGCAAAAAGAGCAATATTGTGAAATATAATTACCATTTAAAATAACTGTTTTCTGTTTGAATATATTTGAAAATGTCATTTATTTTCAGCACTCATTTCTCCATTCTTCAGTGTCACATGATCCATCAGAAATCAATTAAACAGCTGAAAATAGTTGTGCTACTTAACATTTTTGTAGAAACGGATGCTTTTTTCAGGATTCTTCTTTTTATGAAAGTTTAAAAGAACAGCATTTACTTGAAAATAGATTTTTTTTGTAACATTCTAAATGCCTTTCTTTGTACAGATTTAGTGATGTCACGGCAGGCGGTTGTGGTGAAGCCCTCAGTGTTTGTCCGGTTGGGGTCATCGGCTGAGCTGACCTGCATGTATAACACACACGCCTCAGAAGGTTTCACCCTGGAGTGGCGTTACGCAGCTCTGGGAACTCCTGCCGTCCAAGCCAAGAGGGTGAGAACTGCTGTGTTTAGTCAGTTACACCAAGTCAGTTACAATAAACCACCACATCAATGTCCTGTCTGACACAGGTGCTGTACTACAATGGGAGGCTTTACTGGGTGAACTCTTGGGAGGGAAGAATGGCTCTAGTGCAGAACCCTCCAGTGTTGGGTGTCGCTTCTATCAGGATAACAAGTGCCGAAATATCTGATGCTGGGCTGTATATATGTGAGGTCACCAACCCGAATGATTGGTCCAGCAGTGGACACGGTCTGATCAACCTAACAGTGCTAGGTATCAACTTTTTGATCCAATGAAATAATAAGCTTTCCAATGATGTATGGTTTGTTAGGATAGGACAATACTTGTCCAAGATACGACTTATCTGGAATTTAAGGGGGGGAAAAAATCAAAATATTGAGAAAATCGCCTTTAAAGTTGTCCAAATGAAGTTCTTAGTAATACATAATACTAATAAAAAATGAAGTTTTGACATATTTACGGTAGGAAATTTACCAAATATCTTCATGGAACATGATCGTTACTTAATATCCTAATGATTTTTGGCATAAAAGAAAAATTAATAATTTTGACCCATACAATGAGTTTTTGGATATTGCTATAAATGTACCTGTGCTACTTAAGACCAGGGTCACATATTGTTCTCTCCATCAACAGTTCCTCCATCTGTGCCAGTGTGTCAGCTGCAGGGAAACACCTACAAGGGGAATGATGTTACTCTGAGTTGTCATTCCTCTCAGGGTCTCCCCACACCAATCTATTCATGGCACAGAGAGCAGAACGCAGCCCCTCTGCTGCCAGACAGTTTTGTTGAAGGTAGGAAACAATCAGCTGCTGCTACAACAGTCATTCTGACACTGGAAAATAGAGCTGGGGTGGCACGGACAGCACAGATTTGCTTACTCAACAATAATAAATGATTTTATAGAGAGCCAAACAGGATTATACAATGTATAAACTAGGGCTGTCAAAGGATTAATCGCTTAATACTATATGTGTGTGCACTGTACTATTTATTTCTCTATTTTTATATTCTCTATTTATTATGTACAGTATATATAAATACACACATACATGTATATATTTTTAAAAATATTTGTATGTATATATATTTATACTTGTATATAATTTAGATTAGAGTATAAAATTTAGAGTATAAATTAGGGCTGTCAGTCGATTAAAATTTGTAATCTAATTATTTACATGATGTTTCGATTAATTAATCTAATTAATCGCAAAATAAACTTGACTGTGAAAATACCCACAAAAGATTATTTAAAACTATTTTTGTGTTAAATGAGAACGTACCAAGTAGACATTACAAATTGTAGTCTTAGAAAAAAATATTTTATTTGATTCAACATAAAATGTATTACACATAAATATTTAGGCTGCAGCGGCCTAGCGTGAACTATGGAACATAAAAGAAGATCATTTGAGAAACATCTCAGTATTTTGTTCATATAATGAAAGTCATGGTAACCAAAACAGCTTTGTTACCAAAAGTCTTCAAAATACCTTCTATGTTCCACAAACGAAAGGTTTGAAATGACGTGATGGTGGGTAAATGACAAAATGTATATTTTTTTGGTGAACTATCCCTTTAATTTTTTATTTTTATTCTTATAATTTTTTTTAAATGAAATGATACTTTAAATAAGAAACTAAATCTGCCAGCAGGTGGCAGTAAATGTCTTTATGAGTCATTCATTTATTCATTCCATTCGTTCAAACGGCTGATTCATTCAGGAATGAAGTAAATGGCTCTCTTTATGAATGGCCGCTTGAATCATTGGTTCACACGATTCGTTTAAAACGTGGAATCATTCAGAAACTAAACACCGCTGTGTACTCGTAGCAGTGTTGCCAAGCCCGTGGTTTTTCAGTGGAATTGGGCTACTTTCACACTGTTGCCGCAGGTTGAAGCGACCCCACTAATGTCATATATAGTCCCTTAAATACACATTTTCCAGAGGAACCCCAACAAAAAAACTTGTATTTTATCCTCCAGAACACGATTTTTAATCAGGGACCCCCCTCAAATGCGAATGAGCTAGTTTTGTGTAGCAATTGGGCGGGTTTTGTTGTGAAAACCTGGCAACCCTGAATCGTAGTCGTGCAACAATTCTGCTACAGCTTCAAAGGTAGTATGTTCTCTGCAAAACTGAACAAAAACATAATGTTGTGTTTAAAATGTAACACAATATCAACTTCTTATTTACTGAACTGTTGCGTAAAATCACATTTAAGCTTGTGAGATCGGGACAATATTGCTCTTGCTGCCCGTGTGATATCGTGTGATATGTGATATATATAAATATGAGACAAAACACATACAGCAACATTTTTTGCACCAATATCTTGAATTTTAGGGCATAACTGCATTTGTGGAGTTGTTGCCTTGAATCATATTTGTCAACAGTCAACTGTATGAAATATATGACGACGTACGGGGGCAGGGCCACTGCATTAACTGCATTAAAATATTTTAATTGTGTTATTTTTTCATTGTATGTATTAATGTATACATAATACATATACACAGTACACACACATTCTTACTTACTATAGTAAGTCAACATAAACTTTTATTTTGGATGCGATTAATGATTTGACAGCCCTGAATACTTTAACATACTAACGGTTTTAATAAAACTACTAAAGAATTAAATGTAGTACTGAATTGTGGAAATAGACCGTTAAACTGCTTTTCACCATTTTTGTGTGCAGGAATTTCGCGAATTTCGCAATCGCGAGTTATTGCCATTACCGTTAATTACAGTCTACACTTTGCTAGCAAGCTAGCCTTCGTCTCGTAAATGTATAATACCTGTTGTATACTGTGCAAATCCAATAAAGCTGCTAGAGGAACCATCCAGTCAGGTTGTAGAGGTAGTTGACAGTTGAGAGAGACTGCAGCTTTACCGCGAGTGGGCGTGGCTTCAGCGCCGCCAGCGGACACACCCCCAGCGGTTGAGAGCAGAAAATACTGCTTATTTTTTCAATATTTTGATAACTTATTTTATTTGCTTGACGTTTTTTCATCATTCAAATTTGGCTGGGTGGTTAATAACATTTTTCTGTGGTGTGACAAACTCAGAAAACATATTTAATATTGCTTTACACGCACTTTAAAAAAAATCCCCTATGGGATAATAACTAACAATCATGTCTCATTTGTGCTTCAGATCAGCACACCGGTTCTCTTATGTTACACAACCTGTCTGATGCCTTTGCTGGTACCTACACATGTAAAGCATCTAATGAACTTGGTCAGGCAGCGTGCAGCGTAACCCTCAAAGTGACCTGTGAGTACAATGCATACACAAACACTGCTGTAACATCACTGAATATTGAAATCATTTGACATGGTGTTCTATTGTTAGATGGAGGAACCGCAGCTGTAATTGGCGGAGTGTTGATGGGAATGTTCCTCGTTCTGCTGCTGATTGGGGTAACGTTCATCTGTGTCACCTGGAACAGGAAGAAGCATGTCCCAAATACATATGCAAATGAGCTTAGGTGTGTATCTGTGAACTAGATGTAATATTCATGTGATGTTCAGCAATTTCATTCATTTTTTTCTTCAAGTCAGGTGAAAAACAATTCAGGTCCTCATCAGCAGAGCGGAGGGAACTTACTACCCATTCAGTTGGGTACTGAAGACCAACCAGACTTGAAAGTGTCTCACTTTAGTCCAGTTATATAGCCTCCTCAGATGCTTCTTTTGCATCTTTGTCAGCTTGTTTAAGTTCTGAGCCTACAATAAATATACACTTTTAACATACCTCTGTATTTTATGCAGTTCTTCTGTAATGATGCATTAAAGACATTGAGACCTTTGTAATTTGTAGTGTTTTAATTTTTATCTACTTGGAGATTATAAACTCATGTTGACAAGACATACAAAGTCAGATTATCAGGTGAAACCCAAACAAACTTTGTGGGAAGTTTCATCAAAACGTTTTTTTTTTTTTTTTTTTTAATTTCACGGGGTGCACAACAGTTGAAGTCACAAGAGTATTTTCAAAAATAACATCAGATCTGGTTTATACATATTCTGTAATGAGAACAAACAACATAAAGCCTCACTTGAATTGATTTGATCTTCTGTGCTCTGAAAATGATCTCATAAAGACAGCTGTTTGTGATTACAAAAAAATAGGGTACTGAATTTTTAATTAATCTGATATCTATATGTATATAAAAGAGTTAGATTTGGGAATTTATTAGCCTTAATCACAATTATATGATTTAAACTAAACAAGTGTTTCAGTAACTTTTGTAAATGCTTCATTTTAATGTGCCAGTGTTTCTCTTTACGTTTTGTAACCTTCCAGTATTTTGACCGTAAACAAGCCAAATTCCTCAGTGTGTTATTATAATAAACACTGTAATCTAGATTAGAGGCACAAACTTTCTGAATGTTCTCCATGAAATACTGTCAACATCTCTTGATCAAGATCAACAGACGGTGGAGTGTGAAAGATCAGTAATCTCTAGTCACATGTGGGACATAAAAATAACACTCACTCAACCCTATACCTGTGATGAACCTTATAGACAAAGAAGACACAAACTGTTTTGTGGAATCCACTCACAAGCATCATGATTCAGTGAGCAAACTTCTTGCAATGATCATCCTCATCACTTCATTTGTACCTAAACAAGAGAAAAACAATGTTAAGTGGAGAGAGAAAAAAAAATAATAATAATAAATAATAACATAATATATATATATATATATATATATATATATATATATATATATATATATATATATATATATATATATATATATATACAAGCTTGCAATTCGATTAAATTACGATTCAATATTAATTATTTTGGATATATATATATATATATATATATATATATATATATATATACACTGTGTGCAGAATTATTAGGCATGTTGATATTCTGGTCATATTTTTTTTCCAAACACATTTTACCAATTCCAAACCACATCAGTCTTAATAACTACTATTAATTTTGTATTTAATCATTTGTAAGTGATATATAATTGTCCGTGAAGGCTGGAAGTGAAAAACTCCTTATATTCAGGTGTGCAGAATTATTAGGCATGTTTTCGTTTACAGCTAACATGAGCCAAAAAAGAGATTTAACCCAGACTGAAAAGTCCAAATTATTAAATGCCCATGAGAAGAATGCAATACTAATGCATTACAAGAATTTGCAAAGTTAAGGCTTGACCATTGGACAGTGAAATGCTTGTTGAATCTGCATGGTCAGAAAAAACAGGTGGAGAAGAAAAGATGCATGTTAACTGCAAAAGAATTAGGAATTAAGGTGAAGAATTAGGTGTGACACCATCAGGAACCGTTTCCAGTTCTCCAGCGCCACCATTTTCCAGAACTGCAACCTACCTGGAGTCTTCAGAAGTGCAATGTGTCAGGTTCTCAGAGACTTTGCTTGGTAAAAAATCCTAAAAAATGCCCCTGACTTAATAAGAATAACAAGCTGACGTCTTGTGAAATACATGAAGACAGTTTTTTTTATATGCTTTAGAGACAGATAAGTTGAGAGTGACTCTTGAAGGACAAGCATCACATCCTCTTGTGCCTCTGATTCAAAAATTTATCTTCCAAAATCTGGCAGTAAGTTTTGGGAGTTCATGTTTAGTCTCCTATCCTGAAAAGTCTGACTTGCAGAGATGGACTAAAATGAACTCCCAAAACTTATTGCCAGATTTTAGAAGATAAATTCTTGAATCAGAGGTACAAGAGGATGTGATGCTTGTCCTTCAAGAGTCACTCTCAACTTATCTGTCTCTAAAGCATATAAAAAAACTGTCTTCATGTATTTCACAAGACGTCAGCTTGTTATTCTTATTAAGTCAGGGGCATTTTTTAGGATTTTTTACCAAGCAAAGTCTCTGAGAACCTGACACATTGCACTTCTGAAGACTCCAGGTAGGTTGCAGTTCTGGAAAATGGTGGCGCTGGAGAACTGGAAACGGTTCCTGATGGTGTCACACCTAATTCTTCACCTTAATTCCTAATTCTTTTGCAGTTAACATGCATCTTTTCTTCTCCACCTGTTTTTTCTGACCATGCAGACTCAACAAGCATTTCACTGTCCAATGGTCAAGCCTTAACTTTGCAAATTCTTGTAATGCATTAGTATTGCATTCTTCTCATGGGCATTTAATAATTTGGACTTTTCAGTCTGGGTTAAATCTCTTTTTTGGCTCATGTTAGCTGTAAACGAAAACATGCCTAATAATTCTGCACACCTGAATATAAGGAGTTTTTCACTTCCAGCCTTCACGGACAATTATATATCACTTACAAATGATTAAATACAAAATTAATAGTAGTTATTAAGACTGATGTGGTTTGGAATTGGTAAAATGTGTTTGGAAAAAAAATATGACCAGAATATCAACATGCCTAATAATTCTGCACACAGTGTATATATATATACATACATTAATATTTAAGCTGAAAATTAACTGGTCTGTATACAAACTCGTTTTTTGAAATGTAAACATTTAAATGGTAGCTGCCATGAAAACTTAACAGATTTATTCAAACGTAAATTCAACATTGAAGAACAGTAAAATAAATTATAATGAATACGTTAGCAAAATGCTCTTCTCTGGAGTTCATTTTTTCTGGCTGATTAACGAGTTTATCGTCACCGACTATGTTTTTTTCTGAGGTAAATGTGACGTTACGTGATATATTGTTTACAGCTGTTATATTGACGTGTCTCGCGGTTGAAACACTGATTGAGCGATTACATGAGACAGGACACGGACTGCGGTAAGTTGTACTCTTTCTTTTAACATAACTTAGGATGTTTATTAATTTTCATTTGATGCTGAAACTGGTATTAAAGCGGAGGAGATGATCACTTAAGCTTTTTTTATATTGCTATTTTAAATATATTATTAGATATATTACAACTTTTTTTATATACAAGGCAAAAACACATTACCCTCCAATATCTGATGTACTCTGATGTCTCTGACATACTGCTGCACTGCATAGTCCTTTAGGTAACCATAACCTCCATGTATCTGTAAGGCCTGGTTACATATCTAGAAGAGATGATCACAAAAGACTCAGTGTATTTATGTTACATCAAACAGGTCATCACAAAAACCTACGGAGCAATGTGTCAATACACTTACTGAAAAACATTCATCAGTCACAAAGAGTTTGGCCATTGAGCAGAGCGAGACGGCCTCCGGTCGGCCCTCTTGAAGAGCCACCGCCGCCTGACGCACCAGCAGCCGAGAAGCTACCAGCTTAGTGGCCATCTCGGCCAGCCTAAACTGCAGGAACTGCAAATAGACATGAATAATAACTTGCTATTTCTCATTTAACAGACATTTGATTGAATTAGACAGATCAGCGCTAGAAATTCAACTGGTACCTGGCTGTTCGATAGTGTTTCTCCAAACTGTTTACGCACACACATGTGATCTCGAGCCAGAAGCACAGAAGCATGAGCCGCTCCAAGAGAGCAAGAAGCTGTGGGTACAAGAGCACTAGCGTTAAAGGAAATAGAAGAAATTGTTGAATAAAGTCATTATTTTTCTTGTAGCTTCATCAAATTAAGGTTGAACCACTGATGTCACATGGACTATTTTAACGATGTCCTTACTACCTTTCTGGGCCTTGAACGTAGTAGATGCATTGCTGTCTATGCAGGGTCAGAAAGCTCTCAGATTTTATTAAAAATATCTTAATTTGTGTTTCACAAAATGAACAAAGGTTTTACAGGTTTGGAACGACACGAGAGTGAGTAATTAATGACAGGAAATTTATTTTTGGGTAAAGTATCCCTTTAACTCCTGTGCTGTGCTGAAAATCATTTATTTAGTTTGCTGTTTCCGGGCTTGCAAATCTCTCATTATGCTGTGTTATCACCAAATATTTGATTCAATCTTTTTACAGTGCCTTGCAAAAGTATTTATACCCCTTCATTTTATTTTATTTTTTCCCCACATTTTGTTATGTCGAAGCCTTATGTTAAAACTGGTTTAAATTACTCTTTTCCCATATAAATCCACACTCCAATACACCATAATGACAAAGCACAAAACAGGTTTGTAACAACTTTGCAAAGTTATTAGAAATAAAAAAACAGAAATGATTCCATTTTATAAGTATTCATACTCTTTTCTGGGACACTTGAAATTTAGCTCAGGAGCACTTATATCGCTTGTAGATGTTACTACACTTCGAGTGGAGTTAAACTGTAGCAAATTCATTTGAATACGTATGATTTGGAAAGGCACACACCTCTCAGAAAAGGACTAACAGCTGAAAATGCATATCAAAGCAAAAACCAAGTCCTGAGGTCAAAAGAACTGCCTGTAGAGCTCAGAAACTGCCTACTTTAAGACGGTCTACTCAATCTTCTCCTCAGTGAGTAAAGACACATGAAAACCCACTCAGAATTTGCAAAAAAAGCACCTAAAGGAACCTCAGACTGTGAAGAACAAGATTCTCTGATCTGATGAACCTCAATTCCAAGCATCATGTTTGAAGGAAACCAAGCACTGCTCATCACCTGCAGAGTACCATCTCAAAAGTAAAGTGTGTTGGTAGCAGCCTCATGCTGTGGGGCTGTTTTTCAGCAACACGGACTCAGGGACTTGTCAGATTAAATGGAAAGCTCAGTGGACCTAAATATTGAGATAGCCTTAATAAAAACCCAGTCCAGAGCATTCAGACCCTCAGACTGGGCAGAAGGTTCACTTTCCAAAAGGACAATGAGTCTAAGCACACACCAAGAGTGGCTTTTAGGCAACTCTGTGAATGTCTTTGAATGGCCCAGCCACAGTCTTGGCTTGAACACAATCAAATATTTCTGAGGAAACCTAAAAATGTCTGCCAACCCTCATCCAAGCTAACAGAGCTTGAGAGATGAAGAGGTGAGGTGAAGAATGGTAGATGATTGCCAAATGCTGATGGGCAAAGCTTGTCATATCATACCCAAAAACACAAGAGGCTGTAAAGGTGCTTCAGCCAAGTATTGAGTTGAATACATATGCAATGTACTTATTTCAGTGTTTTTTTTTTTTTTTGATAAATTTGCAAAGTTGTTAAAAACCTGTTTTTTGCTTTGTCATTATGGTGTATGGTGTGTAAACTGGTGTGAGGAAAAAAGTAATTTAAAGCAGTTTAACATAAGGCTGCAACATAAACGTGAAAAAAAAATGAAGGGGTATGAATACTTTCGCAAGGTAATGAAATTAGCAGCTTTTGTATTCTTTTTGAAACTCAGCTGATCACAGGCCTCATTGATCTGAGCTTGCGCAACTCCTAACTGAGGTGCATAAGCTCAAATAAATAAGGCCTATGATGATCTCCAAAAAAAACCTCTGCTTATTGAAAGAAAACAAGTTGATAGAATGATTGAATCTAATATTTGGTAATATTACAGCATAACAAAAAATTCATAAGCAATTTTTCTGACCTAGAACACCACAAGTGCAACAAGGAGGGGAAAAGTCCCCAAAAAGTATAAAACTTATCAAACTTTTTAAGACGTTACACCCCGTGTGAGCAAAATCAGTATGTTTTAGTCCAATGCGATAACATTAACTAGCATTTTCAGTAAAAACAAAATCCTCTCCAGGTCAAAATAACCAGAACACAAATCTGTCACAAAAAAAGCCTAAAATAAAAAGGTTTCAAATCAAAGTTATGAAACAATTCACCAATATTAATTCTGCCTCCATTAAGGCCTTTCATGGCAATGTTGAAGCCCTCCCCCTCTGCTCCAAGCCGATTGGTCACTGGGACAGCGCAGTCCTCAAATATCACAGCTCGGGTTGGCTGCGAGTTCCAACCTACCTGAAAGATGTTGGTACACTGATTAGAATCACAGCAGAATAACTCAATCCTGCCATCTGCTGGACAATCCTTACCGCTCTTTTAAAAGGATACTTCAGCCAATTACGCACCCTCATGTCTTTTCAAACCCGTAAGTCCTTCGCTCATCTTCAGAACACAAATTAAGATATTTTTAGATGTAATCTAAGAGCTTTCTGATATCTTAATTTGTGTTGTGAAGATGAACGAAGGTCTTACAGGTTTGGAACGACATGAGGGTGAGTAACCAATGACAGTATTTTCATTTTTGGCTGAACTATGCCTTTAAAAAAATGTCACTCCAAGGTGTTCCTGTCCTAAATAATACACTTATACTGAAGATGCTTGTTACCTTCTTCTCTTTTTTGCCGAAGCTGAGTCCAGGGGTTCCTTTTTCAATCACCAGGCAGGAGATGCCCTTAGGTCCCTTCCCACCTGTCCTACACATGACCACATAAACATCTGTGTCTCCACCTCCACTGATGAACGCCTGAGCAGAAACATCAAAAACTGATGGAAAGCTGCATGGAGATTTTTGTCAACATCTCAATCATTTCTCAAGGTACCTTGGAGCCATTCAAGATATAATGATCTCCTTTGAGTTTTGCACTGGTTAGAAGTGAAGCAGCATCACTCCCGCTACCTAAGGATAGGGAATAATAAAATAAAATGATTAAAACTAAGCATAAAATTACATAATTACTTTTGTTAAAAGTTAAAATGTACCTAAATGTTTTTATTATTATGTCTATACTACTATATGTATCTATCTATACAAAATTACTTTCACTTGTTCAATTGTTCTTCTTCTCATTTTTTACAAATATTTCTATTTAGCTTTATTTTTATGTTAGCTGCAAAGCCAACATTTCTAAGTTTTTAATTAAATATTTTTATTTTATTTAGAATTAAATACTTTTAGTTAACACCGATATATCCCACAAAGGAACACGGAAAATGTGATCTTGAACTTACCAGGTTCTGTGAGACAGTATGAGGCGAACTTTTGCATTGAGCAAAGATCAGGACAGAATTTCTCCCTCTGCTCATTGTTTCCAAATGTGTCTATCATCCAGGCACACATGCTGTGTTAAACACAACCAATAAAAACCATGTAAAACCTAATGAACCATGAAGAATGAAAACCATATGCAAGCACATGTGCCACTTTACGTATAAATAAATTTAGTCCAACCTTATGTTTTATTACGATGCAGCAAAAACTTTACAGTATTATATTAGTAAGCTAGTAGAACATTTATGAGACATGGATGGCAGAGGAGACTCACTTGTGAATACTGATGTATGCGGTAGTGCTGACACAGCCTGTGGATAAAGCCTCAAATATGATAGAGGTGTCTAGACGAGAGAGTCCCGACCCCCCAACATCAGGGTTCACATAAATCCCACCAAACCCCAGCTGGGCGGCTTTCCTCATGGCCTCCACAGGGAAAATTTCCTACATGTGAAGATATTAATGATGCTCAACTTTGGTAAATGGTTCAGCATTAAATATAAACAACAATATAATCAGATTTTCAGGTTACCTTATGGTCCCATTCTGCCATGTGTGGTGCCATCTCGTTGGCAGCAAAGTCAAATGCCACCTTTTGAAACTCTTTCTGTTCATCTGTGAGTCCTATAGAGGCTGTGGAAATATATACAGAAATATATAAATGTGCATACAGTACCAGTCCTAAAGCTTTTGAACAGTAAGATGTTTAATGTTTTTTACAGAAGTCTCTTCTGCTCACCAAGCCTGCATTTATTTGATCCAATGTACAGCAAAAACAGTAAAATTGTGAAATACTTTTTACTATTTAAAATAACTGTTTTCTATTTGAATATATTTTAAAATCTAATTAATTCCTGATTTCAAAGCTGAATTTTTAGCATCATACTCCAGTCACATGATCCTTCAGAAATCATTCTAATATTCTGATTTGCTTCTCAAAAACATGTATTATTATTATTATTATTATTATTATTATGTGGAAAACAGAGTAGATTTTTTTTCAGGTTTCTTTGATGAATACAAGGTTCAGAAGAATAGTAAAATAGTTAAATAGTAAAAATATTTCACAATATTACTTCTGCTGTGTTTTGGATCAAATAAATGCAGGCTTGGTAAGCATTAAAAATCATTAAAACATTAAAAATCTTACTGTTAAAAAACTTTTGACTGGTAGTGCATATATTATTAATTTATATAGTTTATGTAAGTTACAGTATGTATTAGCAGCAGCATCTGTTTTAATGAGATACATAACTAACGAGGATCAAAGGAAACGTCATCTGATATGAGCCAATCAACTGCGCTTGTCACACACCCCCAAATATGATTGGTTGGTTGAGCTCATTAAAAGCCAACCAATAGCGTTTCCACCGGATTAAATTTACATCTGTTATTAAATCGTAATATTTTATAAATTAATATAATAAACAACATTTGTTTATACATTTTACAAATTATTTCAGTCAACTCTGAAACTCCAGGAACACTTAAGTTTAATGAAGCGTTATATTGACTCAACAGTCCTGCACAACTGAGTTTACTAAACAAAAAAAGTAGATTCAAATAACGTTAATGTATTATTTCAGTCAAATTCAAATTAAAAACAGACTCCATTTTTACCAGTAAGACCAAACTTTAAGTGTGACATGGACTGAGTCCATTTCCAAAGAAATTGGGCCATCGACAGATATTTAAAATCATACATTTGCACCAAAATGACATATATTGTCAATATGAGATTACATTAATTCAAATGTACATTAGATCTATACTAACTATATTAAGACCATTGTATTTGAAACATACTTTCACCCTAGTAGTCCTTAATGACTGACTGCTTGTCGTTGTCTCTCGAGGAACACTTTTATTATTATCACGGTCTTTAAATAATTTGACTTACGATCAATGCAAGCTGCTATTCCTCGTCTCTGTACAGTGTTAAATATTAAACTGCGACTTCTACCGATGCTATATGAACCCAATCGGACACCTCTTGCGAGTGCCCTAGCCGCCGCCATGTTGACTGGGTGACGCGTTCAATCACCGCGGTGATGATGGGTAATGTAGTTCGAAACAGTTTGGACTTGAAACAGATAACTTACCTTCATGTGAATCATGTATGCGCAACGTCGACGCATGTTCAGCTATTTTATATCACACGAATGAATAAAATTTAATCTGCAAGCAGTTTTAATAATTATAAACGCTCTTATTTTTTTATATCCCCCATTCTGTGGTTGGTTGTGAATGAAAGCAGACTAAATCAAGAAATAATCCTCCAGACCACATGTGATCAGCCAGGGCGCTGTTTTATCACAAGGACTTGTATAAACGTTTCCTCTCATTTCCATTCGAAACATGCCACCCAAGGAAACAGCGCGAAGCAGCGCCAAATCTGCTAAACATAGTAAGTTATTTGTGTAATATAAGGGTTTTTTTTTTTTTTTTTTTTTTTTGTAGTTTTATGCTAAACAAGTCATCACTTTTAATAATTAATTGTTTCTTGTTTTAGCTGATGCAGACGCCCAACACAGTGAGGGGTCTGATGATTTTGCACAACTCAAAACTGGCAAAAGAAAAAGGTCAGCAGGAGTAAAAAGTGATGTGGAGAAAAATAAAAATAACGACGCAAGCAAAACATCTTACAGCCACTGGCTCATGAAGTCTGAACCTGAGAGTCGGTTTGAAAATGGAGTGGACGTGAAGGTAAACCTTTTGTGTGCGTGCGTGTGTGTCCACGGTGGGTTTTTTTGTTGTTGTTTGCAAAAGTTAAACTTAAACAAAACAAAATTTCAAAGAACTATAACAAAGTGAGGTATAGAAGCCTATTTCCAGACATTTTTAACGCGAAAGTCTATGGGTGAGACTTCCGGTTAAAAATAACGTGCAGTAAACCGTAAAACTGTTCGCACTACAAACCAGTGTGCTCATAATTAAGGTAATACATTAAAATAATAATATGGTAAGATACACCAATTTACAATATCAAGCCATAAAATGAGTTTTGTACAGCTAAAAATAGCTGGAAGTGGTTAAGACCAGAATCCACACCCATAAAATTTACAAATGGCCACGTACATTCTTAGGGAAAGAAAAAGGTGGATGCTTTTTATGTCATATTTCATGATGATGATTTACTAATATGAATTTTTTTCTAATAAATAATATTTTGTCATCTTCCAACTGCAGTTTGGAATTGAAGACCTGAAAGCCCTTCCCAATCAGACTGGATGCTGGGATGGAGTGAGGAATTATCAGGTAGACTACGATTAGTTTGTCAAAATATCTCACCCTTTCCTGCTTACTGAGTCCTTCTCTATATGATTTAGCAGCTTCCACAGCATAAATTAGCAGAGCTATGTATTCAGTCGTACATTAATCATGCAATTCATGCTGTTGTTTACATCCGAGTATCGCTAATGTGACTCTGCATCCGGGATGTAAGTGCAAACCCTCTATACTGAGACTTGAGACTTTTCTCCTCAGGCACGTAATTTCATGAGAGATATGAAGGTGGGCCAGCAAGCTTTCTTTTACCACAGTAACTGCAAAGCGCCAGGTATTGTTGGCCTCATGAAGGTAAGGAGTCACTACAGAAGAAGCTTTAACATTTTTATAACAATAGTGAGATTGATTTTCTATTGATTTAACAATTATTACAGATTGTAAAGGAGTCTTATGTGGACCATACGCAGTTTGACAAGAAAGACGCACATTATGACCCCTCCAGCAAAGCAGACAACCCTAAATGGAGTATGGTGTGTTTTACACAGACCACAAAAAGATTCATAAAGATATCTTTCTGTTTTTGCACTCAGAACTGACCGCAGATTAACTTTGGTATAGGTTGATGTTCAGTTTGAAAGGATGACCAAGCGTTTCATTCCTCTGAGTGAGCTGAAGAAATATCACTTGCAGCACAAAGCTAAAGGTGGACCCTTAAAAGATATGGCCCTCTTCACCAGGACCAGACTATCAGTTCAACCCCTCACTGCAGGTTAGTCATATTTAAAAGGATAGTTGAGTCAAAAATGAAAATTCTGTCTTTAATTACTCACCCTCATGTTGTTCCAAATCCGTAAGACCGTCGTTCATCTTCAGAACACAAATTAAGTTTTTTTTTTTTTTTTGATGAAATTTGAGAGCTTTCTGACCCTGCATAGACAGCAATGCAACTGACATGTTGAAGGCCCAGAAAGGTAGTAAGGACATCATTAAAATAGTCCATGTGACATCAGTGGTTCAATCTTAATTTTATGAAGCTACTTTTTGATGTCTCATGGACTTTTTTTTTAATGATGTCCTTACTACTTTTCTGGGCCTTGAACGTGTCACTTGTGTTGCTGTCTATGCAGGGTCAGAAAGCTCTCAGATTTCATCAAAAAAATCTTAATTTGTTCTCAGAAGATCAATGAAGGTCTTGCGGGTTTGGAACGACATGAGGGTGAGTAATTAATGACAGAAATTTTATGTATTATGTATTTTATATATTTAAATATGCCTTTAATACAAAGCAAGTAAAATATATTTTCATTTTCGTCTAGTGTAGTATTATTTAAAATGTAATTATTAACATAAAATGTATGTATTCTTAACAAATAAAAAATAATTATCCTAAATACAAAATTTGTTTCAGTTAAAACATTGTTTTATTGTATTACATTTATTTTTTTAATTAAATAAAATTATTTTTAAAAAATCTAAATGAATTCCAGCTGTTCAGCTATTTGGATTTGTGGACAGTAGCTTTTTTATTTTATTTTTATTATTATTTTTTTTAATAATTGTTAGCTCATTCTTATCTTTTTCTTCTTTTCAGTGGAATTTGATTTTGTCCTAAATTTGGAGGATGAAGATCCAATATGAAAATCATCATGAAAGTCCATTTCATCTCATCCTGTTATGATTCTCTCTCACTTCTATAGAATAAAATTGAATAAAATCACTTTTATAGAATAAAATTGTATAAAACTGTAGTCATTTATTTCTCTACACTCATGTGACCTTGAAATACCAAATAATAATAGTCAAACATTCTAAGTATTTTGGTTAATAAAATATTTGCTCGTAATGTTGTCTGTTTCAGAAAATAAGGAAATCATCTTGAATGCAGAGGTTAGTAAAATTTATTACAATAGGGCCGATTAAATGAGCCTTTTGCAGAAGTTTTCACGGTTGCATGGCTGTTTATAGTCATACCTCATCTGAACAGCTAATAAGCTATTAAACAAATAATTAGTATAATACAATGACATACACATTTAAGATGGGAAAATTCACTTTAAAAATTAGTAGCAAACAAAGGATTTTCTCTATTACAGCTTTTAACTGCACTCTTGAGAATACTGGAACCTGTTGCCGATGATTCTGCTGATTCTTATTAATAGGAAATAAACACTTAAGACACCAGATCATAAGAAAAAAAGAAAGTTCAATAATAAAAATATTAATGAAAAGTAAGTTAGTAGTTCCCTTATTAGACATTTCTGTGGAGTTTTTCATTTGTAAGAGCCTAAATGATGGAATAACACTGTGCAGAGCTCTATGAAGAGTACATGAAGCGCTAGATTTATAACACAAAAGATCACAGTAAATCTCATTTTGGGCTCATTAAACAGGACAAAGTATAGAAGCTAGATTGTGATCTCTCAGTGTACTAGACTGAAGCAAAATTTGAGCATAAGACGAATGTATTCAGGCTTACATATTCATAACGCGCAAATCAAACAGTGGCGTACACGTGAAAAGATTCTTGCTGGCATTTCAAAAATGTTGGTCACTATTGTATAATGGAAATGTACGCAGTATTTGAAAAAGAAATAAAAAAATATTTTGTAATCTATACACATTTAAGTAGTTAAGGACTGACTTTTACAAGCTCGATTCTCATTTTTGATCTCAAGAAATGATGATTTCACTTTTTTGGCAAAAATCACTTGCCACATTGATCCCTTTGAGACTTATAAAACATGATTTTGATGTAACAAGGTTCGTTTGAGCTGTTGAGGGAAAATCTAGTCAGTCTCCTCTTTGGCTTGTGCTGACGCAGTTCCAGAGTTTGATCCCTCAAATCTCTGGGCGGCAATGCTGGCCTGCTGGGACATACTTCTCTTCACAATATCTCCTTTCCTCCAGAGTGTTATCTCCTGTTGAGAAGGAACAGCAATGGATTTTACTAATACTTAAAGACAGAGAGAAGTAATGTGTAATATTTTACATTTAGCACTGTCAAAATTAGCATGTTAACACAGGTGCGGGGCTAGGTTTGTCCACCACATTCACAACTGCTGCTTCTGTCTCTTTTTTTCTTGTAAGAAGTGCGTTAATTTATTTGTGGAACGTCTTTACGACCACATCAAGTGGGAGACTTTTCAGACGCACACTCCACTTTGCCTCAGCACAGGGTTGCCAGGTTTTCACACCAAAACCTGCCCAATTGCTACTCAAAAACAGCCCAATGGTGTTTCGAGGGGGGTTCCCGTTAAAAATCGCGTTCTGGGGATAAAACACACGTTTTTTTTTTGTCAGGGTTCTCTGGTAAATTCGAATTTCAGTGCCAAAAAAATGACGTTACTGGGGTCGATTCAACCCGCGGACATCAAAAAACAACCAGCGGCAACAGTGTTAAAGTTCCAATTTCGCGGGAAAACCGCGGACTTGGCAACACTGCCTCAGCGGCAGACGCTAGTTAAACGAGCGCGGAAAAGTTACAGGAGATGAGCGAGCTTCAGTACAACGACAGCGAACTGCAGTTAGATGAGGAGATGTCGGGGCACATGCCAGTAAAAACGAATTTACCTGTCCTGTCAGCCGTTATATTGTGCTCGTAGCGCGTGCTCTTCAATTGCGCGCACACATACGGCGGCGCGCGCTGTAGCCTGTATCATTTCATATTAAAGCGCGAATGAAACTACGAGCATGCGTGTCAGATCTGCGTCACGTTCAGCAGTGGCAGCTTTTAAAGCAATATCAGCCGAATAATCTAATAACTCAGCTGCTGTTATTTCTATTAATCAAAGAACAAAAGGAAAAAAAGGGAAATCAATAACTTTTGTAGCTTTAAAGATTCATCTATATTTAATTTAGTATTCAGTGTTTGATAAATTTATTCAATTTCTGTATATTTCCTACTTGCTGGAGGGCACGGGTAAAAAATGAGTTTATGTGAAGACAATGTGTTTTAAGTTCACTTAAATTAGAAGTTAATTTTAAAAGTCTAATACATGTTAAAATTGATAGGGATGTAACTATATTATCAATATCGTGATATCGCGATAGCAAAACTGTCTTGATATTATAGTAGTCACATGACGATATGAAACGATAGGTCTTCCGGACTAAAAGTGTAGTTTTTAAAATATATTTACACTTCTTATTCTAACATTTAAAGTTGTGTTTTGGGCCATTATGCTTTGACACAATATCTGTCAAACAAACTAAAACCGAAAGCATAATATGGCTTTCTCCCTTCAAGTCTTGTGAAAGCGAAGCGCGCACAACGTTGAGGCGACCAGCTCGTGATCCGATGTTCTGAGGCGCGGAAAACATCTCCGTTCACAGTGAATGAATGCAGTGAACTCGTTAATTGCATATAGTGTGAGTTTAGCGTGCATTTGGGAAAGCAACGGACATCAGGTATTCTTTATTTCTGTGGCAGATTATTACAGAATTTCACTAGATTTGTAGTGAGATGCGTTTTTGTAAGCCTGTTTTCACTGAAGCTGGAGTTTTCCTTCAAAATAAAAGCTCTACTGCCGTCTCAGTCAAAAAGCTTAAAAGTGCAGTATGAATTGCTGACAGTTTGCAGCTTAAATGGGTAACGTTACTGCAGTCCACATTCAAAATAACACCTTCAAACATAGAAATTAGGAAAGAAGTATTGTAATTTCCTTACTGTAAAAGCAAAAATATTTTATCTATGAAATATTCATTTTCGTTTATTTTGCAGTGCAATTGTTTTACAATATGGCTATTACTGTCATTGTTTTTATTATATTACTATTATATTCGAGTTTGGCTTCCTAAAACACCAGTGTCAATGTAATTTAGAGACCGTATACCACAAATAAAAAGAGGGTGGAGCTCCCTTTAAAGGTCAGATACAAGTCAATTCACTGACTTTTTTCTGACTCAAGTTTCCTTAGTTAAGAACATGGGTTGGAGCTCTTAATTTTGAACTCTGAAAGTGCATTAAATAGAATAATTTAACTTTAAAATGCACGAAATGTAATGTTTTTTTTCTTTTAATATTGCAAAAATATTGTATTGCAGACTTCATATCATAATATTATTGTGAGCTTCTGATATTGTTACATCCCTTTTAAATGCTATAGTCGATGGTTAAATATTAAGAAAAAAACCTATTTCCTAAAGACAGCGAGACTCCCCTTCAGTCATAAAAAAAATGCAATTAAACAAATGTTCAAAATATACTGTCTTTATATTATTTCTACATTCATTTAAAGATTTAATTGAACTTATTGCAATATAAAAGTATATTTAAAACTTTAATGTTAAGCGAGATTAATCGCAATTAATTTAGGAAAAATGTGTGATTATTTAGTTTGTTTGTTTTTTTGTTTTGTTTTTTTAATCAATTGACAACACTAATTACATTACATGTGGAATACCAGACCTGTTGTTTAAAGTATCGTCGCTCTTCTTCATCTATAAGGACTAAGTTCAGGTAGTAACGCACAGAGAACTTCTTGTTGATGTCCCTCATGGTGGGCGTCAACTCATATCCGGCAAGAAATAAGCGGATGGGGATCGACTCGCCTGAAAAGAATAAGGAAGCAAATCCATAACATTAGTGCATGTCAAAATAACGCATTACAGCAAAGTACTTAAAGGGATAGTTCACCCAAAAATGAAAATTCTGTCATTAATTACTAATTTTCATGTCGTTCCAAACCCTTAAGACCTTCAATCATTTTCAGAACACAAATTAAGATATTTTTGATGAAATCCGAGAGCTTTCTGACCCTACATACCATGTTTAAGGCCTAGAAAGGTAGTAAGGACGTTGTTAAAATAGTCCATGTGACATCAGTGGTTCAACCTTAATGTTATGAAGCTACAAGAATTCTTTCTGTGTGCAAAGAAAACAAAAATAACGTCAAGGTACTCTCGTGAACGTGTCGAAGACTGACACAGATGAGAAGAAATTGTTGCATAAAGTCGTTATTTTTGTTTTCTTTGTGCACAAAAAGTACTCTCCAGCTTCATAAAATAACAGCTGAACTACTGATGTCACATGGACTATTTTAACAACATCCTTACTACCTTTCTGGGCCTTGAATGTGTCAGTTGCATTGCTGTCTATGCAGGGTCAGAAAGCTCTCAGGCTTCATCAAAAATATCTTAATTTGTGTTTTGAAGATGAACGAAGGTCCTACGGGTTTGGAACGACATGAGGGTGAGTAATGACAGAATTTTCATTTTTGGGTGAACTATCCCTTTAAATAGAAGGTTGAAGGATTTGCTTTACCTCTCACCGGTGCCCCATCCATGATCTCATATTTGGCAATGGTGTCACTTTCATGGTACACACTAGGTCCTGTTCCAGTCGTTTCCCGTTTTATTATATCAATTTCCATGTGTTTAATCTTTATCCTCACAAGAAGGAAGTAAATCTTTCCTACGATAACATCCCTCAGATGGTATCTAAACAGGACATAAGAAATGACATGATGACAAGAAATCTATCAACACACGTCTTTACAAAATAAGCACATTTTATTAGTGTCATTTTTGTTATTTTACAAAGTAATTATAAAAATTATAACTATCATTTATACATACACTAGCAATCAAAAGTTTTTGAACAGTAAGATTTTTAATGTTTTTTACAGAATTATCTTTTATTTGATCCAAAATACAGCAAAAGCAGTAATATTGTGAAATACTTTTACTATTTAAAATAACTGCTTTCTATTTGAATATATTTTAAAACATAATTTATTCCTGTGATCAAAGCTACATTTTCATCACATAATCCTTCAGAAATCATTCTAATATGCTGATTTGCTGTTCAAAAAACATTTATTATTATTATTATTACCAATATTTAAAACAGTTAGGTACATATTTTTTCAGTATTCTTTGATAAATAGAAAGATCCAATGATCAGCATTTATCTGAAATAAAAAGCATTTGCAACTATATACACAATACCATTTAAAAGCTTGGAGTCAGTATAATTTTTTTTTAAAGAATTTTTTTTTAATTAACACTTTCATTCAGCAAAAATGATAATAAAGACATTTGTAATGTTACAAATGATTTCTATTTCAGATAAATGCTGTTCTTCTGAACTTTCTAATCATCAAAGAAACCTGAAAAAAATTAGACTCAGCTGTTTTCAACATAATAATAATAAAAGTTTTCTGAGCAGAATATTAGAATGATTAGTTATTTTAAATAGTAAAATTATTACAAAAACTTTTATTTGCTGTACTTTGGATCAAATAAATGCAGGTTTGGTGAGCAGACTTATTTAAGAAACATTAAAAATCTTGTAGTGTATGTCTGTTTTTTTTTTTTTTTTTTTTAAATGGTACACCATGGATACTCACTTGGATTTGTTGTATTCAAACTCAATATGAAGACAATCTTCAATTCCTACTTCCATCTTAATGGAGGAGTTGAGTTCTGGATATGTGCACAGCGTCTGCACTACAATATCCATCTCTTTACTAATATCGTTCAGCCTTCTGCTGATTGTCGCTCGCAGAAAGTATCTAAAGGGATCAGAATGAAGAAATTCAGGTACATTCTGTACCTCCCAACAGGACCTTTTACACACTGTGTTTTCCTACCGACTCCTTGCTGCTATATTGTTGTATATGACAACATACACATAATGTCCTGTGTTTACTGTCTGAGACTAACACTGTGATCACAGCTTTACACCAAACACCATCTCTAAATGATTTCTGATAGATTAGTAACCTTAGTAATGAAGCACTTGATGGATTTACCTCAGTTTGACATTCTGGCCAGTGTAAGATTCATAGGGCTTTTCCACATGGGTGAACTCAAAGTCAAAGGTCTGCGACTGTGAAAGCTCACCAGGTCGAGCCAGATCCTTCACTAACGACACAAACTCATGGTGGTTCCCTCTGTCATAGTACAGCTCTGTGAATCATAGGATATGTTTATATATACATGAACACTAGTACTGTTTCTAAACGTCTATTCACGGAAGGATTACTCACCAATCTGTCCGACAAACTCGATTTTGATCCCATAGTGCTCCAGCCTCTTTCCAGGAGTCTTGAGAGTCACGTTAACTTTCCCACTTACAGTTTCCCCATCGTAGAAAAGGAAATATTTGTCCTTTTTTCCATCTTCAGTCTTGTGCTCAGCTTTCTTCCTGGTCTCAGCGTCATTCAACACGATGTCGATCTCAGCGGTCTGTCCGAAGCCAAAGAAGCTCATGTCTGATGGACGTGTGTCAGTGTCACTGCTGTACGAGCATAGATCACCTGATTGACAGCTGCTGCGGTCAGCTACAGGTGGCCGTGCGGTTCTCTGGCGCTCTGATACCTTTTACCTAGAGGCCGTCGAAAACAAGCGCATACGCTATTTAACTCTTTTGTTTTCCGCGATTAAATGGAAATATCAATATATTACGCTCGAAATCTCATACATATTTCTGTCTAGTTTAATTAAAGTTGCTCAATTGACAGCAGGACAGCAGGCAGGAAGGATATTTGCCCATAAAAAAACTCCCGCACTTCCTGGATCTTCCTGCAGGTGCAGTTTCAAAATAAAAGTTCCAGTCTATTTCATAATAAAAGTCAGTTCTGCGAATGGGAAACAACAAAGTTATTATTTAATATAAGAATTTCTTTATTATTAAATAATGATAAAAGAACCGATTACATGACCACATTAATTGTATACATACATACATGGTCATTTATTTTAACTGTACCTGAGAATATTATAATCTAAGCATTATATAATGGATTAATTATTAATAGTACAATAGTGTAGTGGCATTAGGAATTTAACACCTTGGTGGTAACGCTATTCGGACGGCATTTAATTTATAATAATGTGTTTTGACTTTACATCACACAAACCACACATTATAATACAAAAATAACTTGACAACAGTTTAACATATGACAATTTGTTTTCATATAACATACACTGCAAAAAATCTGAATCTTAATCAAAATTCCTAATCTTGTTTTACAGTAAACATATCTTAATATCCTTAACAATGTAGATTTAGCCTACTTGTTTGTGTAAGACTTAAATTGTTCATTTTTCTTTCAGTACTATGCAAAAAATGCATAAACAATGCTAAATTTAAACATATTTTGTCAAGAAAAAAATTAAAATATTGATTAAGAAAATTTTTTTGCAGTGTAACATTAAATATTAAGGATATACATTCAATATTTAACCATAGCTGGAATGTCAGGTATTTCATTTTTATAGTATTTTTTTATAGTATAAAGTCAAATACAGAATTGTTTGGAAAAATTGTGTTTGAGCATCACCAGCACTCTTAAAAATAAAAGTTCTAGAAGGGAACTATTTTGGGTATTTTGGGTTTTCTAAAGAACCTTTCAGTGATCGTTTTTCAAAACAACTAAAAAAAAAAAAAAAAAAAAAAAAAGTTGATTAATCTAAATAATAATCTCAAGATGCCAATAAAGAACCTCTATTTTTAAGAGTGTAAGTTCATTATTGACTGCTTAACTACACTTTTTAGATTGTGTCTGCCCCCTAACTGTTGCTCAATGGTATGAATAGGTAAAAATTTTATAACACAGCCTTAAATAAAAAGGTACAATTAAATATTTTGCCATCAAACACTTTGAATAATTTGAAAAGAGATACTGTCTTTATATTTGTTTACATATTGGAATATACAGTATCTGGCCCCAGTCTGTTCTGTATGGAAGCCAGTTTCCACCACTGAATTTAAAAAAAAAAAAAAAAAAAGTGTAATTGTGACTCTTAATCTCACAATTCTGGCTTTTTTTTTTTTTTTTTCTCAAAATTGCGTGACAAACTCATAATTGCGAGAAATAGTCACTTTTTTAATTAAAGTGATTTTTTTCTCACAAATACGAGCTTGTGTCTTGCAATTCTGACTTTTTTTCAGAATTGTGTGACAAACTAGCAATTGCAAGAAAGTTGCAAATGCAAGTTTGTATCTTGCAATTCTGACTTTTTTCCTACAATTCTGAGTTTTTATCTCGCAATTCTGACTTTTTTTTTTTTTAAAATTGCATGACAAACTCGGAATTGCGAGAAACAGTCACCTTTTAAAGAAAGTGATTTTTTTTCTCGCAAATGCAAGTTTGTGTCTTGCAATTCTGACTTTTTTTTTTCAGAATTGTGACAGATTCGCAATTGCAAGAAAGTCGCAAATGTGAGTTTGTATCTTGCTATTCTGACTTTTTTCTCAATTGCGTGACAAACTCGTAATTGCGAGAAATAAAGTCACTCTTTTAAATAAAGCGATTTTTTTCTCGAAAATACGAGTTTTTTTTTTTTTCAGAATTGCGTGACAACTTGCAATTGCGATAAAGTCGCAAATGCGAGTTTGTATCTCTCAATTCTGACTTTTTTCTCAAAATTGCGTGACAAACTCGTAATTGCATGAAATAGTCACCTTTTAAATAAAGTGATTTTTTTTCTTACAAATACGAGTTTGTGTCTTGCAATTCTGACTTTTTATTTAGAATTGCTTGACAAACTCGTAAATGCGAGAAATAAAGTCACTCTTAAATAAAGCGAGTTTGTATCTCGCAATTCTGAATTTTTTCTTGCAATTGTGAGTTTTTATCTTGCAATTCTGACATTTTTTTTCTTGGAATTCCAACTTTTTTTCGTTACTTAAGTTGCGTTATATAAATAAAGTCACTTTTTAAATAATGTGATTTTTTTTTCTTGCAAATGCGAGTTTGTATCTCGCAAGTCTGACTTTTTTCTCAGAACTGCATGATATAAACTCACAGTTGTGAGAAATAAAGTAACTTTTTTTTTTAATTAAATGACTTTTTCTCTCGCAAATGTGATTTGTATCTCGCAATTGTGAATTTTCTCACAATTGTGACTTTTTTCTTAAAATAGTGAGATATAAACTCGCAACTGCAAGAAAAAAAGTCAGAATTGTGAGATAAAAAGTTACAATTAACTTTTTCATTGTTTATTCAGTGGTGGAAACTGGCTTCCGTAGTTCTCACAGCATTTGTTCTGTTTGGTCAATTTGCTTAGGCATATCTATTAGATTTGCCTATTCATTAAATCAGACTATTTTATTAAATTCAGTTGTATGACATATAAAGTACAGTGATGGAACCTGGGCTCTCTTGTTCATTTGTTTTTCTATAAACAGTCTGTCAAACTGTTTTTAGACAGTGGGACATGCCATGAGGAAGACTAATATACATTGTCAAATGACTAAAAAAAGTGGAAGATGAAACTAATGAGTTTATTTCTTGATCTTGTTTTCAAACGTCAAGCTAATAACTAAATTCCACAACAAAGTAAATTTGATTCTCCAATTACATAGCTACATGTTTTAAAAACAAAATGAAAGGATAGACAATGTTGATTGCTTCCACATAATCAGTTTTATTCTTGTGACACGGCCCACAGTCTATCTAGCTACTACTCTGGAGTGAACTACAATATACGTAGATATTATAAATAGATTAAAACAATAACACCGAGTCAAAAAACCTGGACAATATGTCCAAAACGTATAAAACAATTATAAAGCATCGAAGGTCACTTAAACACAGAAATGGCACTCTGAAAAAACCACAAGTGCGTAATCTGTATCTAGAGGAGTATTTCAAAAATGAAACTAAGTAAATGAATCATCTTGCACGACTAAGTCTACTGACTTTACGGAGATGTTTGATTAAATCTCAAACTAAAATGCTACAAATTTATAGTTTATCAACTAAATAACTACTACTGAAACACTAACACATAAAATCCTCTTGTCAAAAGTGACCCAGATAAAACAGTCTTGGCATGGCATTGTACACATTTACAATGACAGGGTTTTTTCACATTGTCACACACTATATTTCCAGTGGGAAATATAATATTTACCTTGAAGACGTGTAAATTCTTGCACTGGTATTATGTGTTGGGCAAAAATACAGCAGCACCTGGATGCAATTCCGGCCTTGCTACAATTTGAAGTCTGCAGCTGACATTCAGAAATTCACAATTATGTGGAAAGACTCATCAAACTCATCTGTTATGTTGGTTATCAAGTTCCGTCCTTCTTGATTTGCTGAAACCGTGATGTTTTTTACTTAACAAGATGCATGTAATAGCTATAAATCTTAGTATTGTTCAAATGAACGTCATTTTTATATACAAACTGTGGAGTTTGAAGTAAACCTGTCTGTTGAAATCAAAATAAGGGGAGTAAAAATTCCCTGTTTAACACAGTAGTTTTCGTTTTTGTAATAACTTTGGCAAGCCATGAAGCTCAAGTCGCACCTCTGCGTAAAATCCACAATTTGACAGTTCAAAAGTCAGCTTGCGAGCCTTCACACAGCTGAAGTGCTCCTCTTCTCTTCTTGGGTTTTAAATGACAAAGGAGGACTTGTGGCGGAAATGTCCCTGAAGAGCAATCAAATGATAGTAGTTAAAATGTCGCACTAGAGAAGCAAAACATAAATCCTGACGAATATTTTTTTTTTCTCCATGTGGAGATTTTACTGAGAGATTATTTTGAGGATTGCACTAATACCACTTTGAGCTTTGCTAGCATTAATAAAAAGAAAATATCTGCAGTCAGAGAAACACTCCGGTGTAATCTGAGAAGATAAACACTACCAAATCTTGGATGATATTTCATCCATCCTTGTAAGAACATTTCAAAGTGTTGACTACAGGCTCTAAACGCACGCTAATGCATGAAAATAATATCTGTGGTGCTTTATCGTGGCACAAATCTACAAAGCCTTACCTCATCTGGACTGGTGTAGTCCATCCTGTTGTCATGTTGGGGTACTTTGTAACTGTATGAAACAGAGCATTTCAGTCTTACCAAAAGTGCATTCGATTTCAGATCAAATCAGATCAGCCCTTATGGGCTATTTTGTGGTTGTGGTTTTTACTTACTTGGTTTCCCTGTGATCCTTGCACGAACAGTAGCCACTTTTCTGAATCTGACAGATCCCCACAATGACAAATATGAATGCTGCCACTCCACCTAACACCTTCAGGAATATTCCCACAATGTCTAGATCATCTAGAAGGAAATCATGTACAAATGAAAAAAAATAGCTCAGCAAAAAATATAAAAATTGTGATTATTAACTCACCCTTTGCATTTATTTATACTACCAGTGTGTGATTATTAATACATTTTTGTTTAAATTGAATTTATTTGCATTAGGGATGGACATTTTGGAAAATTTCTCATTTCGATCATCCATAGGTTTCAAAAACGATTAATCAAGTAATCGGGGGCGGGGCTTCTGCTGGGAGGCGGGGCATGGACATAAAGAATATAATGAAAAAAACTCTGAAGACTTAGAAAATGAATTTTAAAAATAAAAAAAATGTAAACAGGAAAACATGAACACATGATTAGGACACTGTTAGATTATGATTATGATGCAGCAATGTTATTAATAAAGAAGCATCTAAAAAGGAATAGCTACCTGAGGTGAAGAGTGACTTTATGCCAATAAACTGAAGCCCATTCTATGACGCATCCTATGATATTAATCAGATAACTTGGTAACAATACAACTTGTATCTGCACAAAAGAATGTAAATGCTAGTGAACTTTAAGTTACGCGCTAGAGAGAGAGTGAGCGAGCGAGCTCCCGCCGTGATGCGCTTTCATAACAGTGCGCTGAAACACGGGCAACGACAGAACCATTATAAATGTTTGTGGCAGATTTGTGCTATATTTTAATCTACATCATTAAGTGATTCCATAAATCGCCTGCGCGTTGAATTATGCGTGAATTATGCCTATTGTTGAACAAATATGACGAAAAAACCACTGCTGCATTATTATAACATCAGTATTTAAAAAAGAAAGAAACGTCTAAAAGCAATATGACCGTCTTAAATAACTCAGTCAATACTGGGCATCGCATTTGAGCATGAAACTGATATGCAGCGCATTCAGCATATAATAAATGTTAATATCCCAACGCATCCCAAGAGTGACTTTATACCAACTGAAGCCTGTTCTATGACACATACTATGATATTAATCAGATAACTTCGATACATAACATAGAAGAGCATTACAACTATCTGTACAAAAAATGCCAGTGAACTTTCTGTTACGCGCTTTAGAGAGAGAGAGAGAGCGCGCGCTCCGTGTTGCACTTTCATGACAGTGAACTGCAATGAAAGCAGATATACTTTACTATAGATTTCACATTCTATAAAGTTCTAATTAGGCCCCGATCACACCAAACGCGTTTTTAGTTCTGAAAACGCGAGGCGTTGCGTTTTTTATGTTGCTAAGCAACCATCAAATCAGCAGTCCTGTTAGTCTAATAAAAGTATTATAGCGCGAGCGCTCTAAAATCTTTGCTTTTTGCTCTTAAGTAATCTGCCATATTAGCAAAAACCTTTGAAAAATACATCCAGCATGTTAAATGTTAATTTCCCAACGCATTCTAATGGATTAAGCAGATATTCATGTAGCTAACCCAGACTGTGACTTCGAAGCCACGCATCTCTCTCTTTTCACGTCGATATTTTGGACTGCATGCTAAACAGTTAGAGCTCAGGGTGCCGCCCAAAGTGCTGCTACAACCTATCAGAGACAATAAATTTCCACAATCATCGTTTTCATGATCGATCATCGCTGTCATGGCCAAGTACTCGATCGCTGTTGCACATCCCTAATTTGTATAAAAATGTCATTTATTTCTGTGATGGCAAAACTAAATTTTCATCATTACTTCAGTCTTCAGTGTCACATGATCCTTCAGAAATCATTCTTATATATCATTCTTCTCATCGTTTTTGATTTGCTGCTCAAAAACAGTTATTATTATTATCCAAGAATCCTGGGAAAATGTTAATTAAGCAGCAAAAACTTTAAACATTACTATCACAGGAATAAAATACATTTTAAAATACAGTAAAACAGAAAACAAATGACTGTACTTTTGATCAAAAAAAAAAAATCAGAATGTCAGATAAATGTTGTCACTATGAATTGTCGCTTTATGGAAAAGAGTGGAGTAAATAGGTCTGTGTGTATGTGTTTGTGACATATCAGGACACAAATTTGTATAATGACATGGGTATGAGATAGGTATTACAAGGAGAGGGTGACTTATGAGAATATTGCCTCATGCCCCCATTTTTGAAAAGGCTTATAAATCATACAGAATGAGTGTTATTTAAAAAAAAAAAAAAAAAAAGTAAAAATGTGCACAGTTTCCTGTGAGGGCTAGGTTTAGGTGTAGCAGCATATTTAAAGGTGTAGCAGCATTTTACTGAGCAGCAGCATATTTAAAGGGCCACACTTACACACTTCCATGGTCTGAGGATTGCATTTTGACCATCCTGCCTCATTTCTGGCCTGGCAATGATATTCACCCGCATCCTCTTTCTTCACAGACCGGAATTTCTGTGGATCAAACACACAAGCCCAAATTAAAATTGGTAAAATCTAACATAATTTAAATCATTTTAAAAAATTCAGCAAATTGGCTACAAAAAGACAAAAACATAAAACTTAGTCTAAATCTCTCTCTTTTTTTTAATACATTTAAATTGCATTTATTTTATACTTATACTGTTTAAAGCCAAAGTTCAATATTAAAATACTTTCTCCATTTACTATACATTTACAATACTTTTCTCCAGTTTGATGGTTTAAATAAATGTAAAATGAATGTAATTCATTCACAGGCTGATTTTCTTTCAGTGCAAACACTATCAAAAAAGTGCTCAGTTTGCATCCTGACCTGTCTAACAAACAGTGCGACTGTTTTGGAAAAGTGCTCCGGAAACCAAAAATTGTTTTTATATTCGCAATGAAGGATCTACGGATCCTCAAATGCAAATTTTGTGTTCTTGTTTTTTAATTCATTTATAATAATTTATTCATATAATCATTTCGAATCATTAGTTATTTACATGATTCATTATTTGATTATTTTTATTATTTATCATTATATCATTTATATCATTTTAATTATTTCATCATTTATTCATTGATCATTTTTATTATGCTTTAATATTTCATATTTTATGTTTTTCTTGCTTATACATTTCCATTACTAATCTCATGATTGTGGGGTTTCATGAACTGTGTTGTCTGTATGAATAAGCGATAAGAGGTAATGTTTATGGAAACTCAAGGTTTACAATGTCAAGTATAACATTACTTGTTGAATTTGTGTTTATCAGATGAAGTCTGAGCGTTGAGACATACCACGACTAAGATCGTACAATAAACTCTGCTCCTTTTTCACCATCATCACTTCATCTCCTGCTTCTGCTGAAACCTGTTAAACACTGGTTTTAGGTACGTTTGGCTACCAAACAAGGCTATTTACAGGTTTCGGGTATCGACAGCTCTGCTGACTAGCTGTTCTGTTACCAGACAAAACTGATATTTTCTGACAGGATCTGGCATCTGGGGCTGGATCTTAATTATGTGATGTCGTGGCTTGATCTAACAGCAATTCCTTGCAAAATGCTGGTGGCACAGAATGTAATCTAAGCCTCTGATTTTAAAAGAAAGCAAGAAATATGAGTTGTTTTTACTAGCACAAAACACTTACCAGTGAACCAGTCTCAGTGTTCATAGTGTATGAAGAGTTGTAGAACTTGCTGCTGGTTTTTGGGTCTTCTGGCAGCTCCTCGCTGTTTTTGAACCACTGATATTGCGACTGTGGAAAGCCTTCGTTTTCAATACAGCGCAGTTCAGTGCTTGAACCCACTGTAACCGCCTCCGGCACACTACACCTGGGCATCACCGGCTTCACTGCAACACATCCACAAAAAAACAACAGCTTTTTTCCAGTGTTTCATTACTAAAACTCAATCTACTACTATAGAAGTTTACCCAACTATGATAGTGACATACATCTGTATGGAAGCCCATGTCTGGCTTTTTTATTTATTTTTTATCTTTTTATCTAAATTGCGAGATATAAACTTGCAATTCTGACTTTTTTTTCTCAGTTTATATCTCACAATTCTGACTTTATAACACGCAATTGCTTAAGCATTTGTTATTGAGTCAGAATTGCGAGACAAGCTTTTTTTCCCCCCTTCAGAATTGGACATCATAACATGCAATTGTGAGTTTACATCTCACAATTCTGATAAAAAGGTCAGAACTGCAAGATATAAACTCCCAATTGCGAGAAAAAAGTCACAATTTAATCAATCTGAATTCTGGATTTACAAATAAAAAAAAAAGGTAAATTGTTTATATCTTTATATCTCGCAATTCTGACTTTTTAACTCGCAATTGGGAGTTTATATCACACAATTCTGAGAAAGAAGAAAAAAGTCAGAATTGCAAAATAAAAAGTCACAATTACCTTTTTTAATTCTTTATTCAGTGGTGGAAATGGGCTTCCATACATCTGATTCTGATAATTATTATCAAAGAATCTTGGAAAAATGTTAATTAAGCAGCAAAAACTTACTATCACAGGAATAAAATATATTAAAACAGAAAACTAATTCTGAATGTCCGATAAATGTTGTCACTATGAATTGTTGCTTTATGGAAAGAGTGGAGTAAATAGGTTTGTGTGTGTGTGTGTGTGTGTTTTAGTGACATATCATGACACAAATTTGTATAATGACATGGGTATGACATACAGGGAGAGGGTGACTTATGAGGACATTGCCCCATGTCCCCATTTTTCAAAAGGCATATAAATCATACAGAATAAGTTTTTTTGGAGAAAGTAAAAATGTGCACAGTTTCCTGTGAGGGCTTGGTTTAGGTGTAGGGTGATAGAAAATATGGTTTGAAAACATTATGCCTATGGAACGTCCCCACAATTCACAAAAACAAACCTGTGTGTGTGTGTGTAACAGACTATCAAAAAAGAAAAGATGTCAGACAGGTACTTGATTCAAAGAATCATTTTTTTAATTTAATGTTGAGATGTTGACTCACCCCCTTGTCATCCAAGATGTTCATGTCTTTCTTTCTTCAGTCGTAAAGAAATTATGTTTTTTGAGGAAAACATTTCAGCATTTTTCTCCATATAATGGACTGATATGGTGCCCAGAGTTTGAACTTCCAAAATGCAGTTTAAATGTAGCTAGAAACGATCCCAGCCAAAGAACAAGGGTCTTATCTATTTAAAAAATACAATTTAAATACTTTTTAATCTCAAACGCTCATCTTGCCTTTCTCTCCCTGAACTCTGTGTATTCTGACTCAAGACAGTTAGAGTATGTTGAAAAACTCCAATCGTATTTTCTCCCTCAACTTCAAAAATCATTTCAAAATCATCCTACATCACTCCAGAAGTAACGACCCAGTCTTTGCAAAGTGAACAAGCAAAGAAGATCAAACATCCTTAACAAAAACGGTAATATATACCGCGATATAGGACGATTTCAAAGTTGAGGGAGAACATGAGATGGGAGTTTTTTGACATACCGTCACGAACCGGAACAAAAACAGTCCAGGCAGAGTAAGACAAGATGAGCGTTTGGCATTAAAAAGTGTTATTTTTATTAAAATAACCAATCGTTTCGCTAGATAAGACCCTTTTTACAACCGCATTTGGGATCATTTGAAGCTGCATTTAAACTGCCTTTTGGAAGTTCAAAATCGGGGGAACCATATCAGTCCATTATATGGAGAAAAATGCTGAAATGTTTCTCTCAAAAAACATAATTTCTTTCCGACTGAAGAAAGAAAGACATAAACATCTTGGATGACAAGGGGGTGAGTACATTATATGTGAATCTTTGTTTTGGAAGTGGACTTCTCCTTTAAAGGTATAAGGTATATATGCAAACGGAAAACAGCATTTGCATTACATCTAATGCTGCATGGGATTAAATTCCATCTCAGTTTTGTCCCAAACAGTCAGACTGTAATTATAACCGGAGATATATAACTTTTTTTGTGCATCCAGAGGAATAATGTTGATCAGCTCAACGGATTCATCCTGCCCTCAAGCTCACTGAAACCTCTTTGTCCGGACAGTCCAATCAGTTCTGTTCTCACGGGGCAATTCAGTGCAACTGAGAGTTATATCCATGGATTAAAACTCAGAGACTGTTCCTGAGAGGAACTATTCCAACAGTACCTCTTACAGCGAGACTAATTAGTATTTCATCAAAGGGCTTCTGGTCGTCGATGGCCGCCACCTCACAGCGATACTGAGCTGTGTCTGATCTGCTGGCGTTCAGGATCACAAGGTTTGCAGGCTCTTTCAGCAAAGCCCTGTGCTCCAAGTCACCTGAGAACATAAAGCAGCTCAGTTCAGTTGAATTTAGCTTAAATACTAACATCAATTAAACAGCATTTTATTCTATGAGAAAGAATATGTTACCTGAAATTTTATTTTGGAAATACACATAGCTAGGTACACCGTTTTTAATTTTCTTCCATTCAATTCTGGGATTGTTTGTAGAAATGGACTCTATCAAGCAGGTCAACTCAATCGCTTAAAAGAAATCAGAAACAGATGATTTATGATTCAATTTATGCACACATTATTAAAGTAATCTTATTAAACAGCATAATACAAGACTTACACTCAAATTCATTTGTCCATACTGATTTTTCAGTTGTTCTGAGTATTACAGCAAAAACTGTACTGTTGCCTGTAACAGATAACAAAGAAAAGATAACAGATCTGTCAAGAATGGTCCAAAAATAATATTTCATGTTTTATAAATATTTATAATTAGATTTATATTTTATACGCTGCTATTCAAAAGTTTAAGATCAGTAAGATTTTTTTTTTTAAACAAGTCTCTTATGCTCAAAGTTCCGTTTATTTAATGAAATATTATTGCAATTTAAAATACTAGTTTTCTATTTTAATATACTTTAAAATATATTTTATTTCTGTGATGCAAAGCTGAATTTTCATCATCATTACTCCAGTCTTCAGTGTCACACGATCCTTCAGAAATCATTCTAATATAATTATAATCATTCTAATATAATTCTAATTTATTATCAGTGTTGGAAACAACTGTGCTTTTTAATATTTTTTTTGGAACCTGTGATATTTTTTTCAGAATTCTTTGATTAATAATGAAAAAAAAAAAACATTTATTCAAAACATAAATCCTTTCTAACAATATAAGTCTTTACTATATATATATATATATATATATATATATATATATATATATATATATATATATATATATATGACCAATTTCAGCTTTGCATCACAGGAATAAATTCTATTTTAAAGTATATTAAAATAGAAAACCACTATTTTAAATTGCAATAATATTTCACAATATTAATGTTTAATATTAATGTATTTTTAATCAAATAAATGCAGCCTTGATGAGCAGAAAATACTTCTTTAAAAAAACATTAAAAAGTGTAAATTTAGACTTTTTTAATTAAAAAATAAAGTAAATAATTTAATAGACACTACTGCCTTAACATACTCTTTCTGTGCTGCCTCTTCACTCATTTATTATAATTATTAAAAATTACCATCTTAAATATAGCCCTATTAAGCTGTTTCTGCTGTAATGTTTGTTGTACTGGTTTTAATTTATTCTGATTTTAATAAATAATATTCTGTGCGGGTAGGATCATGTTTCATTACTGTACTACAGTAATGAGAATATAATGAGAATCAATGTTGAGAATTAATATCAGATATGACCCAGATCCAGACATGTTTTGTAAGATTTATTTATACTTTCATGTAAAAAAAAAAAGAGACAAAGCCTCTACAGTGTAAGTTTTCTTGCTCCAATGTCAAAGATGAAAAAAATCTTAGGCATTTTGATAATGGGTGACTCAGTTTCATCTTTTTTACGCAAAGCATAATGGAAAAATAAACTTTGTTCTTATCTTGGGGAAACTGTAACCAGACCTAAACAAAATTCTGTTGAAAAGTCACGGACCGATTTAGAAGAGCTTGTGTGATTTCTCAGTGTCAGTCTGTCCGCACCAACACAAAAAATGCCAGACAGTGTGACATAATGAAAAGGCAAATATGAAACAAATGATTTGGCAAAGCCTTACAGTCCCGATAGGCTTCGCTCATATGAGAAAATAATTTGGGCTTTAGGGCATTTGCTATTTCCAGATGCATTTTCCGCTTTCACATAATCTCATGAAATCCACAGAGTGTATTTACAGTGATCCATATGTGATAATCTGTGGCTTTAGCATCAGATTAAAATCTTACCATATGGACTTCTGCAAAGCATGAGACAGACTTCACTTATCACAAGCCAAACATCTGTGATGTTTTATCATCACCTAGACTGTCAGCTCGAGGAACAGCTACAGTTCTAACAATACTGACGAAGCAAATTCTCCTGCATTTAACCACTGCAAAGAGGCACTTTATGGGAGACTAGAGCAAAGAGTCATATTGCCACAGCTGGACGACTTCAAGGTTTCCGGTGACGTTTCCAAGGCTGACTTTCCCATCGCATGCATCATGGTCTATTTTTACATCTGCTGTTGACATTTCCCGATTAGACAAGCTACATTATCCACCACTGGGAAGCAGGCGGTCACTGTATGAAAGCGACAATGTTAGAAAGGTCCCTATTTACATCAAACAAAAGAATGTTGCATAAATATAAGATTAATTTTTCACTTTTAAGATTAGGAAAAGCTAACGTCATGTTGGAAAAGTAGTAGGAGAAGTCCACTTCCAGAACAACAGTTTACAGATTGTCATCCTTGTCATCCAAGATGTTCATGTCTTTCTTTCTTCAGTCGTAAAGAAATTATGTTTTTTGAGGAAAACATTTCAGGATTTTTCTCCATATAATGGACTGATATGGTGCCCCGAGTTTGAACTTCCAAAATGCAGTTTAAATGCGGCTTCAAACGATCCCAAATGTGGTTGCAAACGATCCCAGCCGAGGAAGAAGGGTCTTATCTAGCAAAACGGTCTGTTATTTTCATAAAAATAATACAGTTTATATACTTTTTTAATGTCAAACGCTTGTCTTGTCTTAATCTTCCTGAACTCTGTGTATTCTGGCTCAAGACAGGGTATGTTGAAAAACTATTTTCTCCCTCAACTTCAAAATCGTCCTATATCGCTGTTTTACGTTTTTTGTTAAAGGTGTTAGATCTTCTTTGCATGTTCACTTTGCAAAGCCTGGGTCGTTACTTCTGCAGTGATGTAGGATGATTTTGAAATGATTTTTGAAGTTAAGGGAGAAAATACGATCGGAGTTTTTCGACATACCCTAACTGTCTTGAGCCAGAATACACAGAGTTCAGGCAGAGCAAGACAAGATGAGCGTTTGAAATTAAAAAGTATTTAAATTGTATTTTTTTTAAAATGAAAATAACCGATCGTTTCGCTAGGTAAGACCCTTCTTCCTCGGCTGGTATTGTTTACAACAGCATTTGGGATCTTTTGAAGCCGCATTTAAACTGCATTTTGGAAGTTCAAAATCAGGGCACCATAGCAGTCCATTATATGGAGAAAAATCCTGAAGTGTTTTCCTCAAAAAACATAATTTCTTTACGACTAAAGAAAGAAAGACATGAACATCTTGGATGACAAGGGGGTGAGTACATTATCTGTAAATTGTTGTTCTGGAAGTGGACTTCTCCATTAATTATTATTCTGGTTTCTGGTTGTTTTGATGGCATACTTGTGGATAATTACTCTACAAGACAATAGCTGGTTGTTGTGCCATCAAACAGACTAACTAAAAGTGCTATTCCAGACTTACAAAGAAGTGACCTAAAAGTGACGGGAAAAGCAAGAGTGGGAGAGAAGGGGGAGGTGGTGATCTTTGACTTGAGGCGTTCTTTATCACATGATTGTTTACAAAAACTCTTCTCCACAGTTCTGACAGCAAGTTGAGCCCTAGTTTGGTATTCAGGACACTTGCTGACCAACAGCAACGGCTTTGAGAATGGATGAAAAAAGCTACACCTCTTCACACATCACACAACTTGCACAGAGGCACATTGTGCTGAGAAGAAAATGAAAAGAACTGGCTGAGTGCAATAACATGTGACCTGCAATACCTCAAAAACATGCTACAATGAAATTATTCAACAATGAACTTAAATAGCTGATTTTCTACCTTTGTGATAAAGAAGTGTATTGAATGTGCACTTAAAGTGTACTTCAAATCTTAAAAAAGCATGTTTCTTTAGAGAACTATATTAATATAACATTACTAAAATAAAAAGAGTAAACTTTCATGACTGTTTCTTAACACACTTAATTTAACTTTTGAAAAGCGAACTTTGCAATGTCAAATTAAAAGTTTTACTTTAAAGTACATTTTAAATCATTGTTTTAATATTTAATTTTGAGTACACTTATTTTAATGTGTTGACAATAAATACTAACATACTAAAGTACTTGATTTAGTTATTCAGTATTACATTTAAAATGAACATATGTGACCCTGCACCACAAAACCAGTCATAAATGTAAATTTCTCGACATTGAGATTTATACATCATCTGAAAGCTGAATAAATAAGCTTTCCATTGATGTATTGATGTAATATTTGGCCGAGATACAACTATTTGAAAATCTGGAATCTGAAAAAAATCAAAATATTGAGAAAATCGCCTTTAAAGTTGTCCAAATGAAGTTCATAGCAATGCATATTACTAATCAAAACTTAAGTTTTAATATACACTACCGTTCAAAAGTTTGGGGTCAGTAAGACTTGTAATAGTCTTTAAAGTAGTCTCTTATGCTCATCAAGGCTGCATTTATTTGATTAAAAATATAGAAAAAAAAAACAGTAATATTGCAAAATGTTTTTACAATATAAAATAATGTTTTTTATTTTAACATACTTTAAAATAGAATTTATTCCTGTGATGAAAAGCTGAATTTTTATCAGCTGTTACTCCAGTCTTAAGTGTCACATGATCCTTCAGAAATCATTCTAATATGCGGATTTATTATTAGAATGATCAATGTTGGATAATATCAACAGTTGTGCTGCCAAATATTTTTTGGAACCTGTAATTTTTTTTTCAGGATTCTTTCATGAATAACAAGTTTAAAAAGTACAGTGTTTATTCAAAATATAAATATTTTATAACAATGTAAATTATTTATTATTAACTTTTAATAAACTTTTAATTATTAACTTAATACATCCTTGGTGAATAAAAGTATTAATTTCTTAAAAAAAAAAAAAAAAAAAAGAAACAATAAAAATGTACTGACCCCAAACTTTTGAACGGTAGTGTATTTATGGTAGTAAATTTTCAAAATATCTTCATGGAACATAATCTTAACTTAATATCCTAATGATTTTTGGCATAAAAGAGAAATCGATAAATTTGACCCATACAATGTATTTTTGGCTATTGCTACAAATATACCCGTGCAACAAGACGTGGTTTTGTGGTCCAAGATCACATATCTTAAATTGCATCTTCGTCATTACAAATGTGTAATTACAAATATATGTAATGACATACACATTTCAATATAAATGACACCAGATTTTTGTTTACCATAAATGTTTGGCAGTACACTTTAATACACATATGGTGAGTGGACTTCAGTGGTGGACAATGGGTTAAAGGTCCAAACTGCAGTTTCAATGCAGCTTCAAAGGGCTTTTCACAATCCCAGCTGAGGAATAAGGGTCTTATCTAGTGAAACAATCTGTCATTTTCTAATAAAATACAAATTTATATACTTTCTAACCATAAACGCTCCTCTTGCACTAGCTTGACCTCATGCATTACATAATCTCGCATGCATAACATAGGCAGAAGTACGGACCCAGTGTTTACAAAGCAAACGTTCAAAGAAAGTCAAACACCTTTTACAAAAAAAAACAAAACAACGAAGTCAGACGATTTTGTAGATGGACGAGAAAATGAGATGGAGTTTATGCGTGAAGATGCGTATGCACATCACAGAGCTAGTTCAAGATGAGCATTTGTGGTTAAAAAGTATATACATTTATATTTTTTCAAAGAAAATTACCAATTGTTTCACTTGATAAGACTGTTATTCCTTGGCTGGGATTGTGTAGAGCCCTTTGAAGCTGCACTTTGGACCTTCAATCCGCTGATCCCCACTGAAGTCCACTATATGGAGAAAAATCCTAGGATGTTATCCTCAAAAACCTTATTTTCTTTACAACTGAAGAAAGAAAGACATGAACATTTTGGATGACATGGGGGTGAATAAATTCTTAGGAAATTTTCATTCTGGAAGTGAACTAATCCTTTAACTAGACTGTATTTCAAAAGCAATAGAAATAATTTTGAAATTACATATGTTGAAAAACAATCTTAAATTACATTTAGTACACATGTAAACTACAATACATTTCCATTTAACTAAATAACATGCAATTAATTATATTCACTCTTTTCAAATAAGTAATATTTACTCTTAAAGGTAACGTATGCTGAAGTGTACTACTTTTTTTTCACAAGGTAATCTAATTAAAACGACTCTAAATTAGGCTATTTATACACAGACACCACACAAGCATGAGAAGCATGCTGAGGAATACAAACTAGAGCTGTCTCAACCCCTACCTAAACAGAATCGAATATATGATGCTCATATTGACATAATCGAACGCGCCCAAAAATGCTGTCAAAGCAGGCAGCTCACTGGATTTTGACACACGGTCGTTGTATTCCACCGCTGGGCGATATAAACCAATTACTCCAACAGTGAGTAACGTTTCCATCTTACTAGAACCCGCGAACTGTGTTTACACTACAATTGAGCGTGGCGTTAAATGGCTAACGTAACGGTAGTAAAGCGTTAGCAGCAGGGGTCAGCGCTAGAATGCCATCACACGGATCCACGACTGCCTATTTAACAAGAGCTACTCACTCATTTACAGCAAATAAAGAAATACTACTCACACAGCCACGAGAAGAGCACCAAGGAAAGCGTTTGACGCCCGATCGCCATTTTGAACCGATGTTTTACATACAAATTTAGCTTAGCTGTCCAGACGACGGGGTTGACAAACTGGAGGATGCTGCCGCTGATGAGTTTCCATAGCTACAAGGACATCTGAGCGGAAGAGAGAGGAGGGGCTCAGGCAGCGCTCGTGGACTTCCGGTAGATGATGGGCATTAACGTGAGCTATAGGATGGATTAAATTGGAGAAGAAGGTATTAAAATAGTGCTTAAGCGTATTTGAGTTCTAAATCGAGAATTATGTCAATATGCGGTAATTAACATTAGGAGTGTTTCTCGGATAAGAGCGATACATGTAAGCTTGGGGCATATACAGCATATTTTTTTTTTTTTTTTTTTTTTTTTTCAACGGTTTAAAAGACTTAAAAAATAGAGTTAACATAGAACGAAATGTATTTACATTAAAATGTTCAGTCGAATTAATATGTCTAGCATAATTTTCACGTTTCAACACCAGATGGCAGTGTTAGAAAGTATAAAGAGAATATCTGTGGCCTGTACACGTACATATCATTACTTTATATTAAAAAAAAGCTATATAAAAAAGGCTATCTACAAATGTCAAATTAAGTAAGCTATTTTCGGGTGTGGATGTTTCCTGCTGATCATACCCACATGTTTTTGTCTTGTCCGAAGTTGGAAGATTTTTGGAATTCTTTTTTTTCGATACCTTTTGTAAAATTTTCAATATTTCCCTTGAACCTTGCCCTTTGATTGCTATTTTTGGTGTACCGGCAGTGTGGGGTGAACTTTCCAAAAAATTATGCTAATGTTTTAGCCTTTGCCTCACTGACAGCTCGGAGTAATTTTATTACACTGGAAGTCTTCTAAACCTCCTCCTACTGTCTCATGGTTAGAAGATTTGATGTCTTTTCTATACATGGAAAAAATTAAGTTTACATTAAGAGGTCCCACTGACAAATTTTATAAAAACAGGGATCCTATAATTCATTTTGTCAAGAATACACCACATATCTTTGCTGATTTATAATGTTATTTCCCTCTCCTTTTATTATATATATATATATATATATATATATATATATATATATGTATATTATTTTCTTATTTAACAAACACCTCTGTTTTTTTATTTATTTATTTATTTTTTTTTTATTTTTACATATATTTATTTTCTTGCTTTGACAATTCATGTCGGTGCTAATGTTTTTAGTTGTTGTTGTTGTTTGTTTGTTTTTATATAAATGTACTTCATTTTATTCTCCTCCTTGGGGGCGGCCCGGGTGGGGGGTTGGGTCACTTTTTGACTGTTCGTGTTCATTCTTAGTTATTGTTAAAAAAAAAAAAAATAAGGAAATGTGTAAATTATTGATATTGCGGTATCCTTTGTACATTTAAAAAAAAAAAAAAAAAAGGCTATCTAAAATATTTTTATGAACTTGTCCTTTTTGTGGCACACAGTTCACAGATTTAATTTCATGTTCATCTAAACATTTAGTGTAAAACGCTTCGCCTCTCATTCAAGTGCCTAAGTCAGTTTTTTAAAGGGAATTAACTCCATGTATAAAGACTTATGCCTTAATATAACGTAAATTATGTCTCTTACTGAAATATGTAGTAGAAAACCAATGAACGGGTTCCTCTTCTTATCACTAGGAAAGCAGTAAAGACTTGCATTGCTTTTCTTGTTGCCCTCCGACTGAAAATTACAACCAAAAGCCACACAATGTGCATCGTATCAGTATTTTATTTTCCGAGTTGTGTATTCCGACTTCTGTTGAGGTAAAAATAACAACAGGTAGCCAGTAGCTCAACGAGTGCAACCATTTGACGTCATCGAAATAATGACTATGTGGATTTTTTAAATAACATAAGCCTTTCTTCTACTACAAATAAGAGTAAGAGACATTATTTACATTATATTAAGCCATACAAGTAACAGACTCTTACTAAAATGAATTACCAGATGGTTCAAATATTGTTTTGATGATTACTGGAGTATAAGTGTATAAGAATTGAGTGATATTTTAAGCAATTAATTTATTTTTTTTTTTTTGCAGATAATTGTTTCAGATGCCAAAAAAGGCAGTAAAAAGTGACAACATAACAGTTTCTGTCTGCATCCCAGCTGAGCAACTTCACACCTCACTCCTGGTTACACCATTTTTTTTTATTTTTTTTTTAAACTAAATGCTAATGAAATATTAAATCACAAGGAAAGAATGTGTTTATTTTTGCTTCAAATTAAAATATAACCTTTACCAGTCGTTTTTAGAGAAAAAAAATAAGAGGAAAAAATAGAATCTGCCCACTGCAGTAGAAGATAAAAGAAAATATTTATTAAATATTTGGTATATCACCACTTTCATCAGCCACTTTTAATTCACACACACTGGTATTTCTCATTATGGGGACATTCCATAAAAGTAATGGTTTTTCCAATGTACAAACTGTATTTTCTATCCCCTTACCCTAAACCTACCCTTCACAGAAAACTTTGTGCATTTTTAGATTTTCAAAACACTTGTTTCTTCATGGGGACCTAAAAATTTCTTCACAAGGTCAAAATATACTGATATTACTATACCAGTGGTTCCCATAACATAATGAATACCAGTACACACACACACACACACACACACACACACACACACACACACACACAAAATTGCATATAACATGGAAAGGACAGTCATATGGAATCATGAGTACAGGTCAAAGGTCACCCTGAAGAATTAAAAATGGCTTTTAATGTATTTGATGTTGTGTTAACAATGTCTTTGTGTGTATAATTAGTGTATTTAAATGTACTAATTCCCTGGTCACTGCATTTTTTTTTTAAATAATTGATTTATGCCATGTTAAAATTTAAATGCATTATTCACTTCTGGGCTCAAACCACATGCTCAACAAGGGACTTAGCTTATTATGTAGCTTATTATGTTGTACAGTACTATTCACAGAAGCAAACTAAGAGAATAAATTATGAAATAGCATTTTAATTAGGACAATGAATCTTATTAATCTTTATTAGAGAACAACATAGGATGTTCATGCATGTCCGTTGCACACAAATTACAGGCTTCATTTAATCAGTTACAGTAAGTATTTTATTCTTAAATGAACCTTTCCTGCATTTAGCAACACGTTCGTGCCACTGGAGCACAGCCGAAGAGACAGCCTGCAATCACACCCCCTCTCGCCACTGTTACACTGTGTTTGCACACACTGCGACCAAACTGTCCAGCTCTATCAGCGCCTGCTGCGTCTGCTCAGAGTAACTAACGCTTTTAGTCCTCTAGAGAACAACGACACCTTCAGAGCTTCATTCATTCTTGGCCTGGTGAATATTTATTTATATGTGATGCATAATGTCTTGAATACACATTCACATGCATGTTTGTGCGTGCGGTGAAAGGCCTTACTGGATGGAATCATCCAACGGTGCACATGAATCTGAAGATCATTTCAACAGCTACTTGATCTGCATCATCAGAACATATGTGACCAGGAAACCATGGCAACCATCTCAGGTGCTCTGGCAAGCTGGAAACAAGGCCAAAGGAATGTGTTTCACAAGCCCGCATTAGTGTTAAATGGTGTTACACCTCACATCAAAGGCAAACGTGGAGAAAGATGCTAAGGTCATTTAGATATATAGTGTTGATTAGTGCTATTTGCTATATCATACAGCAAGACAATAAGTCATGTTTATTTGTAAAACACATTTCATAATACAAATCATTTCAAAGATGCGTACAGACAGGTATACTATGTCTATAATGCTTATATAACGATGACACAAGTGATCCTCCAGTTTAAATTTCAGCACTTTTTTTAAAAAAATTGGTCATTGATGTTCTGTAAGAGATTTAAATGTTGATCGGTGAAGTCCAGTATGCATTTTGTATCTTTATAATGTACTGACAGCCACCAAAAACACAGGTGATCAAAAAACAAAACAAAATAAAAAACACATTATGAATCAAAGTTCATCACAAATAAATTTTGTTGAGGTAATAGGCTACTAATATATAGAAGTGTAACACAACACTGAGATAATGCAATAAACATTCATTTAACAAGATGTACTAGTAAACTCCATTGTCCCTATGCAAATGGAAAAAAAAGAGAAGATAATTATTTCATTTAAGAAACGTCTAATGTGAGCTCTCAAACAGGAATTATGGCAGTATCAATTTATGGTTTTTCAGTGTAAATCATAAGATGACTTCCAAAAACTGCTAATTTAACAGAATTTTATTGTAAATTTACATGAAATGCCCCATATACATATACCTATATCTATATATATATCTATCTATATATATATATATATATATATATATTTGTGTGTGTGTGTGTGTGTGTGTGTGTGTGTGTGTATGTATGTATGTATGTATGTATGTATGTATATAGATATATATATAAATGTATATAAATGTATGTATTTTTCAGTCAGAATTACTATATCGTGATGTCATCCACCTTATTTTTCCCTTACTTCATTTATTCTATTATTGCAATCAGGTCAAATCTCTTTGGGGCATTTACAGTTTTCACTGAAAGATATATTTCTGTATTTTCTCTCTCTCTCTCTCTCTCTCTCTCTCTCTCTCTCTCTCTCTCTCTCTCTCTCTCTATATATATATATATAGTGGATTATGTGGATTATGGGTCAGGCTTCCGGTCTCAGGTCCAGCTATTTTAAGCTGTGCAATACAGCTTGTTTTGCTGCTTGATATTGCTAATTGTTGTGTCTTACCATATTATTTTAACGTTTTATCTTAATTACTAACACACTGGTTTGTAGTGCAAACAGTTTTAACGTTTACTGCAAGTTGTTATTCTTCTGATCATTTCCCTATAGGGGCTAATAAGAGGTCTTACCTCTGCGTTGAAGAATAAGGTTGATAGTTTTGTGTATTTTTGCGACTTTGGAGCCCCCTACAGTTAAATTCACAGTCGTAAATATATCGCTTTTGTAATTACAGTGGATAACACGCATTTGTTGCTGCCATAAAGCAATAAGCTCATTTTCACAGAGTTTCCTTACTATTCTATAATTAGCGGTACATTTAGAATTTGACAATGTGAAGGAAAAAGTTTTCCTATTTCCCAAAACCCCAAACATGGACCTTACATAACTGCTTTGAAACAATCTATATTGTATAAAGTGCCATATAAATAAAGGTGATCCGTAGGAATATGTGCATAAAATACCATCTATGTTTGCTACTGTTCAAAATGTTACCTTTGCTGGGTAACACAGTTGACAGGTAACTTAGCTGACATTTTTAGTGTTTTGGGCCTATACTTAAAATGGAAGCCTAGAACCGCTGAGCATATAAATATATTTTCATAAACAAGACATAAGTTTTAGTTAAATTGTCTTGTTAAAATTTGCAGCAATAATACTTGGGTAACACTGTTGACAGTCAATTAATCCATTCTTGACACAGGTTTGCTAGTTTTACTAATATTAGGAGAAAGAGAAAGGAAATATCATCTTACTGTGCAAATTATGTGAGAATTGGACAAACCATTCCTTTTTGAATGGGAGAATTCTTGTGGGTAACTTAGATGACAATGGTTTTTCAGACACAAATAAAACAAGTTATATCACAATAAACACTTATTCTTTGTGAAGCGCACACCCAAATGTCTTGATAACCTAATCTAACTGAAGGCAAAACTAAGAAATGAATTTAGATTTGAAGTAATTTTTATGCTTAAATGCAGAGTAGAATGAGTAACTTTACAAAATCGTATATATATATATATATATATACATATATATATATATATATATATATACATATATATATATATATATATATATATATATATATATATATATATATATATATATACATATATATATATATATATATATACATATATATATATATACATATATATATATATATATATATACATATATATATATATATATATATATATATATATATATATATATATATATATGAAGAGTTCAGATGCAAAACCAGCTAAAAGCCATCTCGGTCAAAAATGAGATAATGATACTGAGTGAATGTTACCGACACATATTATACGTCCATCAAATACTTTTACTTCAAACTCGCTAAATTCCAGCCTCAGCCCAATCAGAAGTACCAGTACTTACATAGAAACCTATACAAAGTAGCCAGAAAGAAATGCTCATTTTAAAGAAACATGTCAGATGGATTTAGCTGGTTTTGCATCTGAACTTTTCATATATAAATATGTGTGTGTGTGTGTGTGTGTACAAAGAGCGGATATTTGTATATTTGTAAATATTATGGGTCTGGCTTCCGGTCTCAGGTCCAGCTATTTTTGCTGCTTGATATTGCTAATTGTTGTGGCTTACCATATTATTTTAATGCATCTTACTTATTAACACACTGGTTTGTGGTGCAAACTGTTTTACCGTTTAAGGCAAGTTGTTATTCTTCTGATTATTTCCCTAATAATGTTTGCGGCTAATAAACCGGAAGTCTCGCCCATAGGCTTACCTCTGCGTTGAAGAATAAGCTGGATAGTTTTTGTGTATTTTTGCGACTTTGGAGCCCCCTACAGTTAAATTCACTGTTGTAAATATTTCGCTTTTGTAATTGCAGTGGATAACATGCATTTGATGCTGCCGTAAAGCAATAAGCCGTTGCCGTTAGAGTTTAGTACCCGCTCACCATATTTACATACTCCCACAACAGTTTGGGGAGCGTGGGAAAGAAACAATATACCATTAGAATGATTTCAAACTGATATTTCAAGGCAAAGAAAGAGATATAGTAGCTTTAATGTGGTTTAAAGTTACTCATATATTGTGGTAAAGATTTTAGTTAAAATTGCTTATTTTAAAGATTTTAAACTAGTTTCAGAGAGGTGCTACATAATAAAACGTGTATATGAAGAGCAACAAACACGTCATTACTCTGTAGCTCCAGCTTATATTTGGAGAATCACATGCCGGATACTTTAGCGTGGACATCCTGAGCATATCTGGACAGTACCACTACCATAGCTGGCTTATTATGAGACACATCATTACAGGATAAAGTGGATTAGAGATTTAGTCATGGGTATTTGGGTTTTTTCTTTCCCTATATGGGAGGATTTTGCAGTGGACAGAATTACACATATAAATACCTCACAAATAGACCATTTCTCTGGCGTTTAAGCGTCTATCTATGTATAAAAATGTATATAAGCTTTTCATTTGTCAAAAGATGGTTTTCGCCTAATGCCATGTCATTAGGCCTCCTCCATCACAGCACAATTTCATTAGGCAGTTCACACACCTTCCTGACAGCACGTTTCTTATGTTTCATGGTGTGTTTGGTTGCTTGGTAACAGTGGGCTTTCGCCAAGGCTCAACTTATGGCGCTCTCTTTGATTGTAGTGGATACGCAGCAGTTCCCACTCCAGTTCAGTCTCTGACATCATTAGTACGATGCACGACATTTAGACAGCATAAAGTCTGTAATATCCGTTGTAGGTCTTGTTTTAAAGTTTTTGCTTGATGCATTATGGCACACTTATTTTCATATGCATTTTTCATAACATTGGGGGTTTGAATGGTTTTTAACTAGATTGCGGTACACAGATGGCAGCTCAAAGTGTTAGGGAATACAGTAAAACCAACCAACAGATTCAGTCTGGCAATAACACGATAATGGAGAACAGCCAAAGAGATGGTTGGTCAGCAACCTATCACAGAACTGGGCTGATCGATTGATTGATTTTCCCTGACATAAAACGCCGAATTGCTAAAATATCAGTCTGACGTGTTAAAGGATTAGTCCACTTCCAGAACAAAAAATTACAGATAATGTACTCACCCCCTTGTCAGCTAAGACGTTCATGTCTTTCTTTTTCCAGCTGTAAAGAAATTGTTTTTCGAGGAAAACATTATCTCCATATAGTGGACTTCTATGGTGCCCCCAAATTTGAACTTCCAAAATGCAGTTTACATGCAGCTTCAAAGGAGTAAGCAGAGGAATAAGGGTCTTATCTAGCAAAACGATTGGTTATTTTCTAAAAAAGTATAAAATTACAATTTATATTCATGGGTTTCAGTCACGTGACTTCTTTTTTGTGGCAGCCGCCATCTTTAGGACCTTGCGTAGCTTCTCCTTGGTGATCGGAAACAAAAATAACACTTCACCAACAACGAAAACAATGTTTGTTTGTTTTTTAAATAGATACATTAGGATTAGATCCTTATTTACTGTCAAGCGAACGGCTGACTCCACTAAAGTTTAGTGAAAACGTACCATTTTTACCTCATACACAATCCCTCTCCATACACTCGGGCCAGTTTCAGGTAAATTCTCAACTGCCAGAGACTTGCCCATCTGCCGCAACCGGCCTGGATGTCTGTGTACTCGGTGTCAGATTCTGGAACCAATCAGTCTGAGACAGCCGTAACTTACCGACACTGCCGCATCCATCCAAGCCGGAATCGGCTCGTTGCGCAGCACGCCAGACTTGGCCTGTTCAACTTGTACTGCTCATTAATATTTCATTTAAAATTGATAACGTTACCTAGCCAAAATGCTTACTTTCATTTTAATTATATAGATTAGAATACATAAATAAGATGACTTAACAAATCTATAAACATCTCATTATTATGAAAGCAATTTTAAAGTCCATTAAAGAACTCAATTCAAGCTGGCATGAGTAAAATTTATTTACACAACAATTTATCTATAAAATCATGTAATTACAGCAAAAAAAAAAAAAAAAACGAAAACAAAAAAAAAAAACAGCAGTTTTAAGTGTAGATAAAATATTTAACACATTTTGCAAAATTACGATACATTTCCTTGAATGAAGGAGGCATTTATATACACAATAAATAAATAAATAAATAAATAAAAATACATAAAAAAAATGCTTTTACAAAAACATTTTAAAAGGTATTTTGAAAAACACATTGGTAAATGGCAAAGTTTTGGAATTAAAGATTTTATAGTTCTGACATGTTGCCGGTACTCAGTCAAAGCGTCAGTGTCTGGGTGATTAGAAATGACACTATATAAATCACACTACCAGAAGGGGTCACCTCATCTCGACAATTCACCTGAATGAATGCAAGCGCAGTCGGTCTACCTCCAAGTATCTCCCTCGGTTGCCACGCGATCTCATGAAAGTGAGTATTTGGTGTAGGCTACTACTTATTTATACGCAGAAATTGGCTTCAAATGACTTGGCATATAATACGCAATGGGTAGGATTAGGGGTGTGGGGTAGATGCGTTATAGTCAATTTCAGCATATGAATAGACCGCCAAATAGAATCAGAAAATGGTGGTATTGATACGCATTTTCATGAGTCCGGGCTCTCGAATAAGTACATTATAGGCTAATGAAAACAATACTTTAAAAATGAAAAGAAGCAGGTTGTTGTGATCACATAATTTTAAACTGCTAAACCCCTGGAAAGTCCAAGGATCCAGTAAGCCAAATCGTTCAAACAGTCTTGTCACAGATCAAAAACATCTCGTTGATCAAATCAGGAGTCTTGCATGCGAAATTAACATTTTGCTAGTTCCTTTGTGAACTCGTTTTTGTGAACAAAAACGTTATTTTTGTCACACTGTACAACAATAAAACTGTTTTTGTATTATAGTAAGGGCTAAGTTCAGGGTTGGGGTAGGTGTAGACATTGAAAAAACACTAGGTAGAGCAATTAATTTCATTGTTAGCTTCCGGTCTGAGCTGTATCCCTTCTAGACACAACCCTCAAGCGCTGGTCTTGTCTACTGTAGCTCTGTGTCACCTGTTTTTTCAGGTCATGACAGTTAGGGTACGTCTAAAAACTCCTGTCTCATGTTCTCCTTCAACTTCAAAATCGTCCTATATCGCTGTTTTTACCTTTTTTTTTCATAAAGCCTGTTTGAACTTTTTCGCATGTTTTCTTTGTAAACTCTGGGTTGGTACATCTGCAGCAATGTAAGATGATTTTGAAGTTTTTAGACGTACCCTAACTGTCATGACCAGAAAAAAAAACAGTTCACAGAGCTAGACCAGACATGAATTTGAGGTTAAAAAGTATATAAATTGTAATTAAAAAACAAAACAAAACAATCGTTTCTTCGGCTGGGGTTGTTTAGAGCCCTTTGAAGCTGCATTTAAATTGCATTTTGGAGGTTCAAATTTGGTGTCACCATTGAAGTCCATTACATGGAGAGAAATCCTGAAATGTTTTCCTCAAAAAACATAATTTCTTTACGACTGTAATTCTGTAATTTTCTGTTCTGGAAGTAAAGTAATCCTTTAAACATATTTGTATTGCTTGTCAGTTGCAGGTGGTACTAGAGGGAGGGACATTCTCATTCTAGAGAGGATTTGATTGGACGAACATTAGGACTCGCCCTTGAGTTACAAAGGTATATGTTAGTTTGTTTTTTTCTCTGACCAAACCCATTTTAATGGGTTCCTTGCAGAACAGAAGATAAAAAATGTCAAGCTGAACCAGTACAGAAAAAAACACACACTGTTGAGTGGCTTTCAACACAACATGTGGAACAAATCATACCCTTTTTACTAAGACGCACTAGTTTATTTAAGACGCAGCATGCTAGTGCACTTTCAGCAGCTTAAATATTCACAGTGAAGTTCGTGTAAAACCTTTTTTACAGCCACATGTCTGAAATCATGCATATTTGTTTGACAAAACAGCCGTGTCATTGCAATTTCATGCCTGAACTGGGAGCATGAAAACATGCTCTCTTGCCACATTAGTGAAAGTACACCATGCACAGTTCATGCTCACATACTAACACCCACTCTTTTAAACGGACAAATGAAGTTGAGGGAAAAATGTCTGTTCTGCTCAGCATCGGTGGCAGAGGCCGTGACACGCTGCAGTTGCCAAGAGTTAGTCTTTTCTTGGTATTACTTGGCAACCTCACATCCCTATAGAAACAGAGTGTGTCAAGGGCTTATGCTTTAGCAATAAATACTCAAGGGTAAAAATACTAAACCGTTTTTGCTGACATTAAGGGCAAAATGACATTCCCATCATATCTTTCCCAAAAATGGTTAAACTCTGAGCGGTAGAGGCCTGTAGTGTGAGAAAGCTTTAAGCTTGATAGAATTACAATTAAATTATGACATGAATAAGACATAACATAATAAAATGTGTTATTGCCAGTATAACTGTCAGGTATTAACATTCTTTGTAACCATTAATTATTATTATTATTATTATTATTATTATTATCATCATCATCATCACCATCATCATTATTATTATTATTAAACAGTTTTAGCCAATGTTTTCTTTATCAGCTTTTTTTAATGATTTTATCTTAGTTATTTTATGTGTATATACTTATCAGATCTATTTAGCACAGTCTATAAAATGTAATAATAATAATAATAAATAAAACATTGTGTTAGTTTTTATTTAATTTAGTATACCTGTATATTGGCTAAACTTTATTTTATTCTATAACATTTATTCAGCACAGTCTATGAATATATGAAATTAAAAAGAAGTATAATAATAGTGGCAGCTTTTGAGTCTTTATTTAATTAAATAAAACTATTTTATTTTATTTTATTTTGTGCCTTTATTCAATTTATTTAAAACTGTATTTTCTTTTCTTTTCTCTCTTTTATATACTTATCAGATCTATTTAGCACAGTCTATGAAAATGTAAAAATAATAATAATATTTTAAAAAATCAGCTTTTGTGTTTTTATTTAATTTAGTATAACTGTATATTGGCTTTATTTTATTTTATTTTATATACTTAACAGATCTATTTAGCACATGAAAATGTGTGTCTATTTAGTGTGTCTATATTATTTATTTTATGTTTTTGTTTAATGTAGTATAATTGTATATTATCTTAAATTTTATTTTATTTGATATACTTATAGATCTATTTAGCACATGAAAATGTGTCTATGTGCCTATTTTAGTAAATGTAAAAATAAATGAATAAATAACTACATAAATAAAAATAAAAAAGCCGTTTTTATGTTTTGATTTAATTTAGTATAACTGTATATTGGCTAAATATTATTTTATTTTATGTTATCATATTCATTCAGCACAGTCTATGAATGTATAAAAAATAAATAAAATATAATAATACTAATACAACTACTACTACTACTACTACTAATAATAATAATGATAATAATAATGATGATTTTGTCACAATCATTCAGCACAATCCACGAATGTATTAAAATAAATAATAAATAAATAAATAATAATCATCATAATATTGGCAGATTTTGTGTCTATATTTACTTGAATCAAACTATTTTATTTTATTTTATTTTATATACTTGTCAGATCAAATTAGCACAGTTTATAAAAATTGAATAAAAATAGTAATAATAAACTAAATAAAAAAGCAGCTTTTTATTTTATTTCATTTTATTTTATTTTATTTTATTTTATTTTATTTTATTTTATTTTATTTTATTTTATTTTATTTTATTTTATTTTATTTTATTTTCCTACCAATCTGTGATCTTGTAAATCCTGTAAATATTCTAATATCCGAAATTTTGGCCCTGTCCAAATCAGGGCTCATGCTAATTTAGGTTTGTATCTTTAATACGATCAAGTCACTGAGCTCTCCGCTTTTAAACGATAGATAATTGTACAACTTTATTGCAACATGGTGGATTTTATCATGCATGTCCTTGCTTAGGACAACAGATGTTCAGAAAAGCATCTGTTGGAGAGACATCACTGTACACACTGTACGAAAGGCTGTTTAATTCCTAATTCAAGCTGCCCTTGTAGGAATCACGTGAGGCAAGGATTACACACATTAGAGCCGTTGCATTTTGGCACTTCTTCCATGGCAGATGAAGCCCGAAAGCAGATAGTAGGACCATGACAGCACTGTCACCAGACAGACATTCAAACATGTTTAAAGATGTCTGTCACCCAGTTTTCAACCTGATTTAATGCATTATTATTCATTCATCTTGAATTCACTTGAAACGGTCATGTGAAAATTAGGCCTCAATAATTTCTTTTCTCCAAGAGAAAATGCAAGGATCTTTGATTAAAAGGTGATGAGTCAGCGATTCTGAAGGTGACAGTGATTGTAAATTAATAAGAAGTGACACTTACGGTGCAAAATAATTAAAAGTGGAAGTCAAACTATCAAGAGAGTTATATTAAACACATTCAAAGAAACATTTTTCAGCTTCTACAGTCAAAGCCTCTCTGACACCTTTCTTGCTTCAGAAACCTGCAACTCTCTGACCAAACTAAGATGGTGATAAAAATGTCTAGTTCAATATTTAATGATGTCCAACAACATAATATGACCTAAAATCACCTGTACGCCATGCAAAATGCTAACCCTTCATTAGACACATAAAAAGTGTTGCCACCAATGCAAGTTTCTATAAACTTAAAATTAATGTTTCAAGCTACTTGGGTTCCCAAAAGATGCTTCTTGAAAGATCCTTTTTTCTTAGCGTGAAGAACATTTTAATGTTCTAAAGAGCCTTTTTCCATTAAGAACCTTTTGTGAACTGAAAAGTTCCATAGATTTTCACCAAACCATACAGATGCCCTATTGTTTAAGAGTTTAATCAGGCACATAAATGAACGTCGTAATTGGCATCTGCGGTTCTACACTGACCAAAATTATAAACGCAACACTTTTGTTTTTGCCCCCATTTTTTATAAGCTGAACTCAAAGATCTAAGACTTTTTCTTCCTACACAAAAGGCCTATTTCTCTCAAATATTGTTCACAAATCTGTCTGTGTTAGTGAGCACTTCTCCTTTGTCGAGATAATCCATCCACCTCACAGGTGTGGCATATCAAGATGCTGATTAGACAGCATGATTATTGCACAGGTGTGCCTTAGGCTGGCCACAATAAAAAAGGCCACTCTAAAATGTGAAGTTTTACTGTATTGGGGGTCCGAAAACCAGTCAGTATCTGGTGTGACCACCATTTGCCTCATGTAGTGCAACACATCTCCTTCGCATAGAGTTGATCAGGTTGTTGATTGTGGCCTGTGGAATGTTGGTCCACTCCTCTTCAATGGCTGTGCGAAGTTGCTGGATATTGGCAGGAACTGGAACACGCTGTCGCATACGTCGATCCAGAGTATCCCGAACTTGCTCAATGGGTGACATGTCTGGAGAGCATGCTGGTCATGCAAGAACTGGGATGTTTTCAGCTTCCAGGAATTGTGTACAGATCCTTGCAACATGGGGCTGTGCATCATCATGCTGCAACAAGAGGTGATGGTCGTGGATGAACGGCACGAAAATGGGCCTCAGGATCTCGTCACGGTATCTCTGTGCATTCAAAATGCCATCAATAAAATGCACCTGTGTTCGTTTTCCATAACATACGCCTGCCTATACCAGAACCTCACCGCCACCATGGGCCACTCAATCCACAACGTTGACATCAGCAAACCGCTCACCCACACGACGCCATACACGCTGTCTGCCATCTGCCCTGTACAGTGAAAACCGGGATTCATCCGTGAAGAGAACACCTCTCAAATCGGTTACGACAACAAACTGCAGTCAGGTCAAGACCCCAATGAGGATGATGAGCATGCAGATGAGCTTCCCTGAGACGGTTTCTGACAGTTTGTGCAGAAATTCTTTGGTTATGCAAACCGATTGTTGCAGCAGCTGTCCGGGTGGCTGGTCTCAGATGATCTTGGAGGTGAAGATGCTGGATGTGGAGGTCCTGGGCTGGTGTGGTTACATGTGGTCTGTGGTTGTGAGGCTGGTTGGATGTACTGCCAAATTCTCAGCATGTCAATTGCAAGCTCCCTCAAAACTTGTGAGAACTGTGGCATTGTGCTGTGTGATAAAACTGCACATTTTAGAGTGGCCTTTTATTGTGGCCAGCCTAAGGCACACCTGTGTAATAATCATGCTGTCTAATCAGCATCTTGATATGCCACACCTGTGAGGTGGATGGATTATCTCGGGCAAAGGAGAAGTGCTCACTAACACAGATTTGTGAACAATATTTGATTGAAATAGGCCTTTTGTACATAGAAAAAGTCTTAGATCTTTGAGTTCAGCTCATGAAAAATGGGGGCAAAAACAGAAGTGTTGCGTTTATAATTTTGGTCAGTGTATTATGATCTCTTTTAAATTAAAATGTTCTTCATTGTTCACGGAAAGGTTCTTCAGGAGATTGTTCTATGGAATCGCTGCGAAAACTCCATTTTGGAACCTTTATTTTTAGAATTGTGGAGTAAAATCAAACCCTCGGGATGTGTGATGATGTAACTAAACAGATTTGCAGTTTCAGCCATATTCTGGTATATTGAATTGAATACCAATGTTTTCAGATACTCTTGTGTTTGGAATATAAACTTACAACAGTCTACAGACTAAATACCTGACTTTAAAAACACAGAAATCAGCTATATTAGGACTAAGAATCATAATTTTTAGGTTATAAGAATCAGGGATGACTGACTTATGAACAAACATCAAAAGAAACAAGCAATTACAGTCTAATCTATATAGATGTGTTACGATGGAGATTTTCTAAAAATTGTTCCTTGTTTGTGGTATCTATAATCTTGATATTGTGGAATAAACCTCAGCAATTAGGACTGATTAATCTGATGTGTAGTTAAGGCTCACATGCAGATACGTGTGGTGCCTCCAAGCAGAATGATTGTCAAACACAAGCACAGAGTGCAGTTTATAGTCTGTATTTTCTGGTTCAAAGCATTCATTATCCTAGATAATTGCTTTCTCATGGGACAATTTTGTTTCCTTGTGGACTGAGCGGACCACAAAGGACAACTGTCTCACAAAATAAAGGTTTACAGTCTGTCTGTACATAAAGTTTTATTTCAGCTTAAAAATGAAAAGTGGGTTGTTAACTCTCTGCCTGCAGTCGGTGTCCCCTGACAATAGAAAACTTGACATTGGCAAGGACAAGACTGCAGATCAAAACGAAAATCTGGGTCCTGATGATTAATGATGTCATGATTTAATGACTGGCATGATTTAGAATTCTAGCTGTTTGAAAATGTAGACCATGAATTGTAAAATCATGTGTATTTTCTCTGCTTGACATTTTAAGAACACCACTTCAGAAACTGTTAATGGCTCTTTCTACCTACCTTATGACTTTCTTGACTTTTTTTTTTTTATGAAAGCATAATTTTTTTTTTTTTTTTTTGGAACCAGAAAAATTACAGAAAATAAAACCATACAATGAAATAACTTTGAGGTTTTTATAGTGAAAGATACTTTAATAATGAACATTTGTTGATTTTTTTTTTTTAATTGTTAACACACACACACACACACACACAAAACGATGACCACAGATCACAACAAATGCATTCCAACACAAAACATCTATAAATAAATAATTAAATAAATAAATAAATAAATGTTTAATAATAACAACAACAACAATAATAATAATAATAATAATAATAATAATAGATTCATGCTTGCAGTAATTTTAGGTTCATATTGACCGGGGGTATGTGATAACCTATAAGCAACCTATGAGCTAAATAAATAAATAAATAAATGTTTATTGTAATAATAAAAATAAATAAAAATATAAATAAATAAATAAATAAATAAATAAATAAAAAATAATAATAGATTCATGCTTGCAGTAATTTTAGGTTAATATTGACTGGGGGTATATGATAACCTATAAGCAACCTATAAGCAACCTATAAGCTAAATAAATAAATAAATATCTAATAATAATAATATTAATAATAATAATAATAATAATAATAATAATAATAATAATAATAATATAATGATAATAATAACAAAGACATGCAACAATTTTAGGTTCATATTGACCAGCAGTAAGTAATAACCTATAAACAACCTAGAAGCTAAATAAATAAATAAATAGACATAAAATAAAATAAACATGCAAGCAAATAAATAAATAAATAAATAAATAATGAATGTTTATAACAGTAGTAGTAGTAGTAGTAGTAGTAATAATAATAACAATAATAAATGAATAATAATAATAAAATACTTATACTTGCAGAAATAACCTTTAAGCAACATATAAGCAAAAAAAAAAAATAATAAAAAATAATAATAATAAAACAAAACAAAGAAACAAATGTTTATATTTAATAATAATAATAATAATAATAATAATAATAATAGACTCATATTTACTGACAGTGTGTGATAACCTATAAGCAACCTATAAGCTAAATAAATAAATAAATGTCTATAATAATAATAATAATAATAATAATAATAATAATAATAATAATGATAATAATAACAAAGACATGCAACAATTTTAGGTTCATATTGACCGGCAGTATGTGATGACCTATAAACACCTATAAGCTAAATAAATAAAGAAACAAATAGACATAAAATAAAATAAACAAGCAAGCAAATAAATAAATAAATAATAAATGTTTATAATAGTAGTTGTAGTAGTAGTAATAATAATAATAATAATAAATGAATAATAATAAAATACTTGCAAAAATAACCTTTAAGCAACATATAAGCAAAATTCATATAAATTTATTTCATAAAAAAAATAATAATAAGAATAATAAAACAAAACAAAGAAACAAATGTTAATATTTAATAATAATAATAATAATAATAATAATAATAATAGACTCATATTTACTGACAGTATGTGATAACCTATAAGCAACCTATAAGCAAAAAAATTAAAAAATTAAAAAATAAATAAAATAAATAAATAAATTAAAATAAATAAATAAAATGACATAAAATAAACAAGCAAACAAATAAATACATGTTTATAATATCATTAATAATAATAATAATAATAATAATAATACTTGCAACAATTTTAGGTTCATATTGACTTGTGGTATATGACAACCTATACGCAATAAATAAATAAATATAAACAAACAAATGTCTGATAAAACATGTCAATTTTAATTATGTTTGTTGATTTTATTATTTAAATGACCAAAGTTGTAATATTTAGCTGTTTCCTGCATGCAACCCTGTTTATTTTTTTCTTGACAACTATAAATAACATTAAATAAATAATATGATCATATTTTGTCTATTTAATTTTAATGTTCATTACTAAATAATGGCTCAAAACATAATGGTTACACAAACATATTAAATGAATAGTAGTCTAAATAAAAAGGGCAAATAAATTAATAAAAAGGTCTGACCACCTGCAGTTGGCAACAAACAAAATAAATACTTTAAAAATAAATATATTTTTAGATTGTTTCAGACCCCATTTGTTCCCTATTCATGAAAAGTAGTAGGTGAAAGAGAGTGAACAGACAACGTGTTAAATGATGCTGATTGCAACACATCAAAAACTCTGATGATACTGGTTGCCACACCCTTTGCTTTAGTGTGTGTGCGCGTGCACGTGTGTGTGTGTGTGTAATGTAGATGCACCCTTTCCATCAGAATCAAAATGTCATGCCTGAGAGGAAATGTGCACAAGTGAAGTTTGCAGGCGCATTACAGGCTGAATTTTAAAACCGCACGGGTCAAAGCTCATTATAACAGACGCGTACTACAGTCTCGTTCATATCTGCATAGATCCAGAACAACATATGTGCCATTCAAAAAGACACACAATAGAGAAGATCCAAAGAGGTGCGGACTTTGGTTTCTGTTAATGCGCATGATACTGCAGCAGTTGTACTACACCAGCACACTCCAACTCACCTTGAATAAGAGCATCTGCCATGCCATTTTACTACCAGGGGGCGGATGATTAACCAATACACGCCCCAAAGCGCCTGGCGCTGGCCAATCAGAGCGCGGCGGGGGCGGACCCAATGGCTACATTCCCACACTTGGTTTCACTTTGCACTTCGGAACATCTCCGTCTTCCATAAAGGCGCTGGTGCAGGTGCTCTGTCTCTTCGGGGGAGGATGCCATAGGAAGGACGGGCAGGGGAAAAAAAATGAAGGAAAACGCTGAGAGAGGAGAGCGCAGGATATGATAAGCAGGGTATCAGACTGGAAACGGAGGAAATTGAATATGAAAGATTTATTGAAAGGGGCACTTTGAGCTATTATTCCTGGTTGGCAATAGTACTATGATTTGGTATGTGGCCACTTTGATAGCAAGTGTTTTCAGCACCCGAGGAACGGCAGCTCAAGGTGAGTTGAAGTGCAGTATTTTCATTCTGCATCATTTTAGATGAAGACACATTGGCGTTTCATATGCGCGTTAAATGCCGCTTTTATTTATGAATTATATCCCGACCTATGCATTTTATCATAATACGAGCGTTTCCTGGGATTGAACCCGCGACTTTAGCGTTTCTAGCGCCATGCTCTACCAGTTGAGCTACATGTATATGACAATCAATACGTTTCTTTAATATTTTATTTATTAAATGCATTCATTCATTTGTGGTAAAACTTCACAACCTGCTATTCAGCCTCGCATGATTTCTGATAGTATTTGCATCATCTCATATTAGGGCATGAGCGAGACAATTGAAGGCGTGTATTACAATCGATTGATGCTCTTTTGATGACAAACGCTTTTTGTGTGCCATAAAGAGCGCTTATGCATGCATGCATTGATCATCCGTGATGTATACCCTGATTCGAGACGTTAATACAGAAAACCACAGATATTAGACAGTCCAGAATTGCAGTTTGTGTTGAAAAGGGGCGTGCGGCACTGAATGGAGACATGCTGCGATTGTCTGGGCTACTACAGTCTGTCGTGCCTGTTTACACAGTGATATATATGCTCAATTTTGTGTGTTATGATGAGAAAAGCTCAAATGCATAGCCTCAAAACAAATATGCGTGTGTATTTCGGAAGATATGATATGCGTGATCGTTTCGTTTGCTTGTTTCGCACCTTTCACTGATATTATGTCCTTTCTCGAATATATTTCTTATATTTGGAGCCTTTATTTGTTGACGAATGGACTGACTTAACCTTGCTTTTCCATCTTTGGCCAATAGGAGGAGCTATTTCCTCCTTTAACTACAGTGATTGTCTAATTAAACCGTAATTTAAATTATGAAGCAAAATTAAAAAAAAAAAAAAAAAATGTATGTATACTTATTTACAATTATTTAACTTTGTCTTACAATTAAATGTATTAAGTATATAGACATTGTTATAAAGCATTACGTTATAAAACCCTTTGGGTGAATATTTATATACACTACCAGTCAAAAGTTTTTGAACAGTAAGATTTTTAATGTTTTTTTTTTTTTTTTAAAGTCTCTTTTGCTCCCCAAGCCTGCATTTATTTGATCCAAAATACAGCAAAAGCGGTAATATTGTGAAATATTTTTGCTATTTAAAATAGCTGCTTTCTATTTGAATATATTTTAAAATGTAATTTATTCCTATGATCACAGCTAAACTTTCAGCATCATTACTTCAGTCTTCAGTGTCACAAGATCATTCATCATTCTAATATGCTCATTTGCTGTTCAAGAAACATTTTATTATTATTACCAATATTTAAAACAGTCAAGTACATTTTTTTCAGGATTTTTTGATGAATAGAAAGATCCAAAAATCAGCATTTATCTGAAATAAAAAGCTTTTGTGACATTATACACTATATCATTCAAAAGCTTGGAGTTTCTTTTGAGAAAAGAAATTATAGAAATTAATACTTTAATGTAGCAAGGATGCTTTAAATTGATCAAAATGTTACAAAATATTTTTATTTCAGATATATGCGGTTCTTCTAAACTTTCGATTCATCAAATAATAATAATATAAGATTATTAGAATGATTTCTGAAGGATCATGTGATTGGAGTAATGATGCTAAAAATCATTGGAATAAATTACATTTTAAAATATATTCAGTTCAAGCTGTTATTTTAAATAGTAAAAATATTTCAGAATTGTAATGTTTTTGCTGTACTTTGGATCAAATAAATGCAGGGTTAATGAGCAGAAGAGACTTTCAAACAAACAAACAAAAAAACATTAAAAATCTTACTGTTCAAAAACTTTTGACTGGTAGTGTAGTTCAATGCCATCGCTTTTGAAAGTGCAGTGAATAAAATCAGTTGTTGTGGGTTGCAAGATGAAAAATAACAGGGAATAACCTCAGGCCTAGATGCTTGTTTGAGAGCTTTTCTGCCTGTAATTTTATGTACTCTATGAAATAATACCCACAGTCTGTTTCCTGTCTCCCAAATCCAACATCAGCCATTTTGAAGCCGTCGTTCAGGGAACGTCAAGCACACTGTAATGAGACAATGTTAGTGCACAAGTGGCATAAATTAGGCCTTGATAAGAGCACCACTCATCGCTTTGAGTTTCTCTGATTGACAAAATTATACCGCTGCCCAACACGTGCCCGAGCAACAGAGTTTCTTGGGTCTGTTGAACGGCTTTTGTTAGCTTCAAGACAAAAAGTCAGTTTCATATTTGAGAGTGAATCACAAAAAGTCAAAGACAATGGTTTATTTGAGAGAGCGAGAAGCGCGTTTGAGACTCATGAGATGCCGGGAGAGATTATGTACTGCAACAAAAGCTGAGGCAGTCAAGGAAAAAATGATCTAATCAGAGGTTCTTGTGAGGAAATATAATGGCAAGAGTTATTTAAGTGCCATCAATTTTGGTTATCAGAACAATAACTTAATGTACACACTGGAGTACCTTCAAAAAGTATCTGAATTTACAATCTAGGTGTTAAATTTGATTGTTCCAGTGATCCTGAAAGACTCCCGTGAGTGGATTTAAACATCCTTAGAATCTTTAGAAGAGTATTAAACCATGAAAAAAAAAAAAAAAATTACGCATTTAAACTAGAAAACATCAGCTATGGGTCAATTTATGGACATAGAAGTCTGAAAAGAGTTTATCAGAAAAGTGGAGTACCAAAGAGTATGTTTCCCACAGCCTGATATCAAGCATCATCCTCTGCATTGAAGCCACACACAGAGCGTTACATTAAGCAGGGCCAGCGACAGTCTCAGTCTTAATAAAGCTGTGAAGAGCAGCTCTTGGCACAGTTTGCAGATTGTCGGTAATGGACACCTCTGGCAAAGCTCCCTTCCCCCTTACCTTGCCAAGCAGTATTTGTCTGACCTGCAGCCTTCTGACCGTTGGGTGCAACCACTAGTTCAGTGAGAGTGAAAACTGACAACTTCCTGAGATCTTGGGTTGTGGCTTCACAAGTCCTCTTTTGTGTCTGTGATCCTAGGGAGGATAACATGGCCTGTAATGGCTCAAAAGGTCAGGCTTTAAAAAAGTTTTAATATAATGTATATAACATATATATAGTGTTATTTTCTCAAATATCGTGAATTATTAATGTAAGTCCAGCTGAAGTAGAGATTTTGGCTCAGGTCAGAAGAAATCAGCCTTTAAAGATATGTATTGTAATTGAAATCTACAGATGCCCAATGATAATATGCTATAAAAGAACATTTAAAAGTGTTTTTTTTCTTTCCACTAGTTTGAAAAAAAAATAAAAATAATGAAAAGCCTAAAATCACAAATTTGACAGATGCATGAAAAGCAATGTTTTTGTCAGTAGTGTCTCGTCTTAACTAACCTTGTCTAATCATAATAAGGTAAAATGATCTTACATTAAAGAGACTTATTAACCTTGACACATTCATAAGGGTCTGCAGTGGCCTTCTGTGACATCATTTACTTTATTAAAGGAGAAGTCCACTTCCAGAACAAAAATGTAGATAATTTACTCACCTCCTCGTCATCCAAGATGGTTATGTCTTTCTTTCTTCAGTCGATAAGAAATTATGTTTCTTGAGGAAAACATTGCTGAATTTTTTTCCATATAGTAGACTTCAATGGTGCTTCCAAGTTTGAACTTCCAAAATGCAGTTTGAATGTAGCTTTAAATCGCTTAAAACGATCCCAGGCGAGGAAGAAGGGTCTTATCTAGCAAAAACGATTGGGCATTTTTGAAACAAATTGACAATTTATTTACTTTTTAACCTCAAATGCTTATCTTGTCTCGTCTCTGTGATGCACATGTGTAGTCTGTGTAATCCAGGTCAATAGAGGTAGGGTATGTCGAAAAATTCCCGCCTCGTTTTCTTCTTCAACATCAAAATCATCCTACATCGCCGTTTTACCTTTTTTTGTAAAGGGTGTTTGATCTTCTTTGCATGTTCACTTTGTAAACACTGGGTTGGTACTTCTGCAGCGATGTAGGATGATTTTGAAGTTGGGAAAGAAAACGAGATGGGAGTTTTTCGACATACCCTAACTGTACTGACCGTATTGAACCGGAAAAAAACAGAGTTCATGCAGACTTAGACAAGACGAGCGTTTGAGGTTAAAAAGTATATAAATTGTCAATTTGTTTAGAAAATGACTGATCGTTTTGCTAGATAAGACCCTTCTTCCTTGGCTGGAATCGTTTAGAGACCTTTGAAGCTGCATTTTAACTGCATTTTGGAAGTTCAGATTTGGGGGCAACATTGAAGTCCACTATATGGAGAAAAATTCGGGAATGTTTTCGACTGAAGAAAGAAAGACAGGAACATCTTGGATGACAAGGGGGCGAGTAAATTATCTGTAAATATTTGTTCTGGAAGTGGACTTCTCCTTTAAAGTCATTCAAATCAAGAACCATAGTTATCGCTGTCTAAATAACAGTATGCCAAAAGTGTTTTCAAACATCAACCCAGCTAACAAAAATACGTTCTAAGAACGTTTTGATAATCTGTCATGAGTAGGGGTGAGATATGACCAAATCTTGTGCCATGACATGACAATTTTATTTCACGTTAACAATATGTTTCACAATATAGTTATTTTTGTTTTATATAAGGTCTTTATGATATCAACATTTTTGATACCATAGAAATGTCATAATTCTTGTCACCAGTGTTAATATCACCAAAAAGTAAAACAAGCCTAAATTAAAAACAAAAAAAACTAAAGCTCACTGAAGACAAGTAAATAGTCAGCGATAAAATAAGAAACTAATTACAAGCAATAGGGCAAAAAAAAAAAAAAAACTACAGTAGAAGAAATAAGAAATGCTATGTACATTATATAAAGTAATCAAATGTATAAAAGCACTGCATATTCATCACTGCGTATCACTGCAAACTCTGTGTAATCCAGGTCAAGACAGTGTGGGTATGTCGAAAAACTCCCATCTCATTTTCTCCTCTAACTTCAAAATCGTCCTACATTGCTGCAATAGTACCGACACAGTGTTTACGAAGTGAATGTGCATGGAGGGTCAAACACTCCATAAAACTGCGATGTAGGATGATTTTGAAGTTGGAGGAGAAAATGAGATGGACGTTTTGACATACCCTAACTGTATTGACCCGGATTACACAGAGTTTGCATGCGCATCACAGAGCTAGAGACAAGACGAGCATTTAAGATTAAAAAGTATATAAATTATATATATTTTTTTTTTAGAAAATAACCGATCATTTCGCTAGATAAGACCCTTCTTCCTCGGCTGGGATTGTTTAGAGCCCTTTGAAGCTGCATTTAAACTACATTTTGGAAGTTAAATATCACAGGCACCACTGAAGAATATGGAGAACATTCCTGAAATGTTTTCCTCAACAATTATAATTTCTTTATGACTGAAAAAAGAAAGACATGAACATCTTGGATGACAAGGGGGTGAGTAAATTATCTGTAAATTTTTGTTCTGGATGTGAACTTCTCCTTTAAAGACCAGATGGATTTGTACAAATGTTCCATTAACCTTACTGGAATAACGTTTGTTCATAACTTTGAACCTTGCCAGAACATTAGTCAAGAATGTTCTGAGAATGTTCCCTGTTAGCTGGGTTTTAGCAGTAATGCAGTTTTGTTATTAATATTAAAAATACTATTTTACCAAAACAATAAAAGCATGTGCTAAACTAATAAAGGAAATAGTTTAGGGCAAATCCAGCATTATGGATGTGACATATACATGCTTAGTGAATGTATGTGTTACCAATATACCGAACCATCGGTTTATATTTTAATAAACTCTTGTTGATAGAGTCTAAACATCAGAAAAATATCAGTCTATGCACAAGTTTTCTATGTTAAAAAAGGGAAATAATTATATATGCGTTATGGATGTGAGAGACGTTTTTGAGAGACTACATACTTTGTAGGATTTCTGCGAATTAAATGCACAAACCAGACGCAATAATACCCAACAAATAGACAAGCGATGGCTCTTCACAGAACATATAAATGTTACTTTATTTTAATTTTGATGGGTCTATTTATAAGGAATATGTACTGTTATGGATTCGACAAGCCTGAAAATAGCACTTACCAGACTATGGAAAATCATGCACTAAAAAAAAATGCTTTTAAAACTTTAAGAGAGACCTCATGGATATTTGAACCACCAAATGTTGACATCTGTGCTATCAGCATAGTAAAAACCTTTGTGTTACAGAGCTGCTCTCTGTTCCCATTGTTCCCCTGGTTTAGCCCTTGTATAAAGACATGAACACATACTTGGGTTTTTAATTTGTTTATTTACCTTGATGTCACAGCGAAGTGGAGAGATGGATTGCACACGCACACACACATACACATACAGCTGACTGTTGTGTTTCAGACTGGCCACCTGAACACTAAAATTATTGGACAATTAGGTTTTCCTGGGAAACTGTTGGCTGTCGCCTGGATCGGCATGCATGGTGGCGGCCATCTTGAACTGGGTAAAAGACCCGAAAGGACTTTTGTCAGCCTTTTATATCTTTGCTGTGTTGCATCATGGGTAGTGGGAGATACCAAGTATGAGTGAAAAGGGGTTGTAATTGTTTTAGAGTTATTGAACTTGACTTGCTATAATTATACTGAATTGAAGTTTTGTTTTATTGTGATATTGACTTTGGTGATTTGAAAGAAATGTTGAATTTGATTTTTAATCCTTTTTTCATGTGCTGTATTTCACATTACTTGCTGGTGAATGTATGGTTTTTGAGAAATGGTTGAACCCCATGTGTATAAATTCCCGTGTAATGAAGCAGTCAGAGAGTCTTTGACTGGTGTGCAGTGAGTGTGGAAGCTAATGGGGAGTACTCTGATTGAAGTTGTGTTATCCCTGATCCAAGATTATTTTCTTTTGTTTGTTTAGTACATTGAAGTTGGATTTTGGTTTTTCTTAAGGATTTCCTTTTTGGAACCTTTCTCATGTTTTTGCACCTGTGAGCACCCTGCACTTTACTGGCTTGGGAGAAAATGAAATAAAAAGGAAAAAGCTGGCATTAAATGTCCTCCACTCGTTATTTGAAGAACTTTAAGTGGTAACCCGAGGTGAAATTCTGACACTTTGGAAAAACTTTATTTATTCATGGTAAGGTTGACATTTGCATGGAATTACCCTTTACTCACCCTCATGTTGTTCCAAACTTGTGTATGTTTCTTTCTTATGCTGAGCACAAGAGAAGATATTTAGAAACATTTTGAAGAACCAAACAGTTGTTGGTCAGCTTTTGTGTTTGACATAAGAAAGAAACTTCTACAGGTACAGGAATGATGTGAGGGTGAATAAATGATGACAAAAGAATTATTCTTTAAAGAATGTCATTTTTTTTTCAAAATGCATCCTAATTTAATGCAGAAACATGCTCGATAGGTGACCTGCAAGTCATGCCAGTCATGACATTTTAAAAGATTTGATCCAAGATCACATTTTAAATATATTTGTTAAATAAATTTAAAGATGACATCGGATGCCCATTTTCCAAAAGTTGGTATGATTCTTTAGGCTCTTCATCAAATGTCAACAACATACTTTGGTTAAAATTCCTCAATGGTTGTGTAAAACACCTTTTTACCTTGTCAAAAACAGCTCCGTTCACAGCGGTGCATGTGTCTTTAAATGATAATGAGCTACTGCTCACCCCACCCCTCTTCCGTTTTGTGTATTCTGTGGTGCATTACCATCAAAAACAAAAGAAATCCACTGTGTCCTCAGTGGCTCTGATGTCAGGAAAAAATAAAGACTCGTATGTTCACTTTTAGATCCAACTACAAAACACCTTGTGAGACATTGCAAGAAAAAAGCTAATATGATACCATTTGTTAGCAGTTCTGGGCGGGGCCTGAGCAGTATGACATCATACTGCTCAGAAAATCAAAATGTTTAGTTTTTTGAGGATTAAAAAGAAAGAGTGAATGGATATTAATCATTGTAGAATGGCTTATATGCCAATTTATATGCAAACACCATTTAAAAGTGAATTTTGCATCCGATGTCCCCTTTAACTAGCAATTTCCAAATGCAACCAATCACTTGCTGTTGCAGTTTTTTTTAAAGTGTTGAAAAAGCTGCAAGATATCTATAGGCGTCCACTGTCAGCCTGTGCGGGTCAATCAGTAAAAGCACAGTGCTGCTGTCAGCCCTTGTGAGGCCTGGGTGAGATGTAGTGGTGTTTTAGGCTGAGCTGAGACAGTAGCTCCTGCTAGAGTTGGGCAGGCTGCCACAGCGCTGCCTACATCCTCTCCCAGTCTCACCTTACAGTCTGTCTCCTTCCAGTCCTCCATCAGCTGGGGCTCCGTCGCTGCGGCTCGTGCCGTTTCCCTCACCGCCATGAAATATTCAGCAGTCCACTCAGACATACCGGACTTCACAGAGCACTACATTAGAAGAGCCCTTTGCACTCGACTGCGCACTGCTATGGAGACTCTCCTCATTAAAATGAGCTCTTTTATACTGATGCATTAGCTAGCTATTTGTTGTCGGAGGGCGCGCTATGTAGCGATATGCACTGGGCTAATTTTCCGCCGCGTATCTCTTCGCATTGTTCCTGTGAAATATTACACTGATGGCTTTGTGTTTAGGAGATAGCAAGCACAAGAATCTCCGTTCCTCCCTGAGGGACGCTTTACTATCTTCGACTCTCCCGTTCCCTCAGGCGTAGCTACTTTATAGCGGAGAACTCCGGCTGTATTGGCCGGCTTCATTATTCATCATATTTCAGATGACGTCTTATTAAGAAGATACCTTGCATTGTTCTGTGTGGTGGGTGTGTCGTCATGCTTTCTGATCTTATCGTACCTCAGTGTAATGTGGAAGAAGGTGCTGATGCTTTCACTTTTGTGTTCCTCAAGATGGGATTTCCTGCTGAGAATGTGCATTTCTTCCTCTGCTGTCATCAGTTTTAAGTGTAACTGTAATCAAATGCCATTTCAACATTCCAGGCATCGTCACGTCTTTACATCTGAGACTCTGTGTACCTGTCTCTGTTTGCGTTCCTCCTGTATTTGAGCTCTGTGATTTACTGAGATTATACCCCTTGCATACAGCCTGGTGTTCTGGGACTGGTTTTAAGGAATTTAGGGCCAGTTAATGGAACTGTTACTTGGCCTATTGGGCCATTATAGGGTTACATTGGCTTGCTTATGTGGTTTTATGCATTGCAAACATAAACATCTTATTAGCTGTGATGTACTGAACTTTGATATTAAGAATTCTGATCAAATAATTATGTCACCTAAAATAGTTTGCCCTGTTAAATGGATAGTTCACCCAAAAATGAAAATTCTGTTGTTAATTTTTCACCCTCATGTCGTTCCAAACCCATAAGACCTTCATTCATCTTTGGAACATAATTTAAGAGATTTTTGATGAAATCCGAGAGATTTCTGACCCGCAACGCAACTGACATATTCATGACCCAGAAAGGTAGTAAGAACATCGTTAAAATAGTCCATGTGACATCAGTGGTTCAACCTTAATTGAAAAAGACAACAAAAAAAAAAAAGGGGAGAGTGGGGTAAGTTGAACCAGTGGGTAATTTGACCCACACCTGTGTCTTGGCAACTGTAAACTTTTACTGTTATGTGACCACATATTTTGGAATCACACATCATTTCTGCCAGACTGTGAAAAAGAGACAGTACAGTTGGCTTGTCGAAGTACAATTTGAACAGATGTAATGGCCGTTACATCAAAGCAAATTTATCCAGGTCTAAAAATATTTATGATGCATTATAGGTGATTTATTAACATATAAAACCATGCAAATCATTTAGATAAATATTAGCCTGAATTCGTAAGCTAGCTTTTTTTTTTTTTTTTTTTTCAAAATGCTAGCTGTGGGGCAAAGTGAGCAAAATGCTTTGGGGTAAGTTGAGCCCTATTTTAACGATCTAAGCGCATGGTCTAAAATGCAGGTGCACTTGGGGCGTGTCCAAATTCACTTTTGCTATTTTAAGGACGGAAAAAAACGGTCGGCGTGCCCGGCGCATGGTCTAAAAGGGTTGTCCCTATTCTTTTAATGAGTCATGGGTGTGTTTTGGGCGTAAGGTACACTAAACCAATCAGAGTCTCATCTCCCATTCCATTGAAGAGCCAGTTGCGCTTGCGCCATGGCGGATTCACTATTTACATGGCGGAATTTGCGAGAACAAACAAAGACTGAATACTCATCCAGAGAGCAGGGCCGGCGCAAAGGGGGGCATTCATGGGCTGAGCCCATTCAAATTAGTTACTGTGCACCCCCTTTCAAAGCTCTCCCCTCCTTGCTGAATGTGATTGTTTTCAAAAGGGAAACTGAAACCAAAAAACAGCTCGCATAAGAAAGAAAATGATAACTGCATTGGGCTGAAACTAGCAATAAACACTTCACGCCTGGTGCCACATTGCGCCAGGTGCATGATAGGGCCCTTTAAAGGGGTCATCGGATGCAAACTTTACTTTTTCATGTTGTTTGAACATTAATGTTAGATGGCAGTGTATGTACAAACCTACCCTATAATGATAAAAATCCATGCAGTGGTTTTTAATTAATCTGTAAAAATAATATCCCCTTTTTTAAATCGAGCCATTCTCAGAAGCCTGTCGTTGTGGCGTCACACCCACAGAGGCCGCTCCCACAATAGTTGATTGACATGAGCGTCTTACCTCAGATCAGCTGTAACAGTCCAGTAACCTTCCTTGTTTCGATGCCGAAGCAGGGATGTAAATTGGACAAGAATATCTCCGATTGAGGGATTGAGGTGTTGTGTTGCTGGATGTAATTATGAACATAGTGGTCGTCATTTACTCCCGACATCTGAGCCACTGAAGATGCAGTTGATTACATTTGTTTGTGAATGGAATGCACCTCCCGATCTACATATATCCGTCTACGTTCACGCAAATCATTCATGATCCAGCTTCACTTACAGCAGAAGTGTCTATAAGCGTTTTTTAATGAATCTTTGCGATCGCCTTTCCTTATAACGTGGTAGTTGGAAAGTTTAGCGGCTAAATGCGGCTAACGTAAACAACGCCGTCTTTCCACAGAGAGGAGAGAGGGGCGGGGTGAGCAAAGCTCATTTGCATTTAAAGGAACAACCCCTTAGAATGAGATGATTTTTGCAGAGCTCATTTTGACAAGGTAAGAAGGGTGCTGTTTTACAAAACCATTGAGAATTTTTAATCAAAGTATATTAGAGACTTCATCAAGACCCTAAAGAATCATATCAACTTGTGGAAAATGGGCATACAATGACCCCTTTAACTTACCTCACCATAAGACATTGAAGTTAAGTTAAATCTCTGAAGTATAAACTGATAATTTAATGTAATATTACGCAACTGGTTTAGTTTATACATTTGTAGTTTATTTGATGGGGACAGTGTACAAGTGCACCAAATCCTTCTCTGAGAACCAGAAGATGCTTTTCATCACATTCTAATCAAATATATCTTTCCACCTGTAGTCCCTAATGGTCTGTCGACATTGCAGAAAAGCTACCATGCCAAGAATCTTTTGACTAAAATGTTTATTAGATTCAGTGACATTTATTCCTTTATTCTAATTCAGTTTTTATTAAGTTGGCTCGAGAAAGCAAACTTATAACCTGCTTCTTCTTCTGAGCCAAAACTTAGTCAGCTCCAACCACCAAACTCAGGTCATACTTTCAGACTGGTCTGAAGTTAGTTGCTATATCTTTTCTACAGTTTTCAAAAACCAGACTATCAAATCCACCTAAAATCCCATAGATTTCATTGAGGGGGTGAAAACTTACAACAATATTACAACTATACAAAGAGACCTATGGTGCATCTAAGCCAGGGGTGCCGAACTCTGGTCCTGGAGAGCCGCAGCCCTGCAGAGTTCAGCTCCAACCCTAATTAAAACTCACCTGCCTGTAGCTTTCTAGTAACCCTTCATGTGTGTTTGATTAGGGTTGAAGCAAAACTCTGCAGGGCTGCGGCTCTCCAGGACCGACGTTCACCACCCCGATCTAAGCTGTTTATTGCTATAGCAAAGCCTAACAACTCCCTACTTAAAAAAAAAAAAAAAACAACTAAAACCAGCCTAAGCTGAACGGCTGCTTTGGCTGGTCTCAGGCTGGTTTTAAAGTGGTTTTGGCCACTTTTTAGCGGGTCAGGTTGGTCAAGCTGGGAGACCTGCTAAAGGACCAGCCAAGGTTAAACCAGTTATTTCCAGTTTAAACAAGCTAAGACTAGACAACCAAGCTAGGCTGATTTTACCTGTTTTTTAGCTGGTTTTTACTGAATTAACTGGTTTTAGCTGGTTTAAATATGTTAATCATGCTAGCAACATGCTAGTAACTTGCTAATCATGCTAACAACTGTTAGTAACTTGCTAATCATGCTAGTAACATGCTACTAACTTGCTAAACATGTTAGATACATGCTAGTAACATGCTAGTAACTTGCTAATCATGTTAACAACATGCTAGGGACATGCTAATCATGCTACCAACATGGTAGTAATATGCTAATCATGTTGAAAAACATGTTACAACATGCTAGTAATATGCTAATCATGCTAGCAACATGCTAGTAATATGTTAATCACGTTAAAAACATGTTAGCAACATGCTAGTAGCGTTGCTAATCATGCTAACATGCTTGCAACATGCTAATAATGTTAGAAACATGCTAGTAACATGTTAATCATGCTCGAAACATGCTAGCAACATGCTAATCATGCTACCAACATGCTAGTAACATGCTAATTATGTTAGAAACATGCTAGCAACATGCTAGTAACATGTTAATCATGCTAGAAACATGCTAGCAACATGCTAATCAGGCTTTAAACATGCTAGTAACTTGCTAATCATGCTGACAACATGCTAAAATCATGATAATCATGCTAGAATCATGCTATTAACTTGCTAATCATGCTAGCAATGTGCTAATCACGCTATGCTAACAACATTGTAATCATCCTATATAAATGCAAACAACATGCTAATCATGCTAAAACATGTTAACAACATGTTAAATCATGTAAGCAATGTGGTAAATCATGATAGCAACATCAAGTTTCATGCTTTTACAACTGCTTCAAACTTTCAGGCTAAGCTTTCTCAAGCCAACTGTTCTCAAACTTTACTCATCTAGTTTAATTTTACTCTACAAACTCTCTGTTTAGTCTGAAATTGGGAAGGTTAAAACTTTGGTGTTCAACATATTGTTTCAGAAATGCAAAGAGTTAAAGATTGAAAATTAAACTTAATTTGACTGGGTTTATTTTAAGTTAGCTTTAAAAAAAAAGAAATATAACTATTTGTAAAATGAAATTTTGATTATTGAGTTTTTTTAAATTATCTTTAAAATTTCACACGGGTTTGAATTAGATTCAGTCAGTTTGTCAGTTTTCACCCAGATGGTTCATCTTACCCACTGACTTGGGCCAACTTACCCCTAACCTGGGGCAAATTGAGCCACGGGAACACTTTTTTTTTTAATTTTTATAAGAAGCCATATTTTGAGAACCCTTTGTTCAGATACATTCAGATGATTTAAAATGACAGGAAACATCCTTTACTTTAGATGCGTTCATTGTTTAAATGGCCTCGCTCCCTCCTACCCTTCTGACTTGTTGCGTGAATATCATCCGGAAAGAACTCTCAGGTTTGCCAACCAGAGTTTGTTAACTGTTCCAAAGTCAAAATTAAAATCTAGGGGTGATCGAGCTTTTGCTATAGCCGCACCTAAACTTTAGAACACCGATCCATATTAGAACTGCACCGACATTACACATTTTTAAATCAAAGTTAAAAACATATCTATTCATAGCATATGACTTGTGACGTTTTTTGTTGTCTGTTGTTTGCTTGGTCTGTATACATGCTTTTAGAACATTGTACAGCACATTGGTCAGCTGTAGTTGTTTTTAAATTGTGCTCTAGAAATAAATTAAGACTTGAGACTTCATTGTACTTCTGCCTCATTTTCTCTTATCTCGAGGTCCGCATATGTAAAAAATGGCTCATCTTACCCCACTGTCTCCTATTCAGCAATTTCTTCTCTTCTGTGTCGGTTTTCAACATGTTCACGACAATACCGCGACGCATGTGACTATTTTAACAATGTTACTTACTACCTTTGTAGGCTTTGAACATGTCACTTGCATTGCTGTCTTGCATAGCTCTTGGTGTTACGACCCAATTTAGGGTCCAACATAAGAAAGCCATACTAAACAGCGGCCAGGGCAAAAAGTTAAGATTTTATTGTACAAATAAAAAGAATATGACCAAAAATAGAAACCGAGAGAGAAAGAGCAGGGGCTTGTAACACCCCCACCCATAAAACAGTAAATATAATTTAAACAAATTATTTTTAGTGAATGAAATACTCACAGTCCATAATGGAAAAATCAAGCTCTAACGTAAAGTCCCAGTACAGAACTCCAATTTTGGAAACTCCAAAACAGAGAAAAAGGTTTCAGACAACTCAACTTCATTAAAGTCTTTTAAAACAGACTTACTTGGCAGTTGCTGATACATAGCTCTGATAATGGCGCAGGTAGGAAATGCGTCAGGATAGTTCATGGACACCTCATTTGGTCTCCTCAACAGGAAATTCAGGCCTGACCCCTACAACAGCAACTCCAGACACTTAAAAGGACTTCATCTCAATATAGATTCTCTTTTTTACTTTCATACTCAAAAGATGGAGGTTTAATCCAGAAGCCATTCACTAAAACTAAGGCTTAGAAGAACTTAGAAGAGTAAGTACAAAGCAGTCAACGTTTAAATGACCCTGCTTTTTGTAATAAAAACAAACTACACTCTTAAAAGTTTAAAAGGTTCTTCAAGCGATGCCATAGAAGAAGAACCATTTTTGGTTCCACAAAGAACCGTTCAGTCAAAGGTTCTTTAAAGAACCATTTCTTGCTTACCTTTTTATAATCTGAAGAACCTGCTTTCACCACAAAGAACCTTTTGTGAAACAGAAAGGTTCTTCAGATGTTTAAGGTTCTTAATGGAACCATTTAGGCAAAAAAGGTTCTTCTATGGCATCGTGAAGCACCTTTATTTTTAAGAGTGTAGATTCTGATCAAGGTCAGACACATTTTCGTCAAACTCGTTTCTTACCCTGAATAAAGGAGCTGGGCTTAAGACCTGCAGTATTTTCAATACTTTCATCAGATTTTGTACAAGATGGCTGAACAAACACTTTGAGTCAAGACGAACTCATCTGCTAGATTAGCCGCTCTGCATACCTGGAGTACCTGCTGTTCATTCAAGAACATTGCCGTAGTCTTAGGAAGGCAATTCTTCAAGAATTATCTCTCCAAGATGATCCAAATCTTGTAACTCACTGAGAAACTCACCAACGGTCAAACAAGCTCTCCTTTTCATGTGCAAACTCTACGTAAGAACAGACAGAATATGCTGTAGAAGTAAAGTCCATACATGCTTAGGCCAATCTAAAGTTAGAGCTACACGCTCAAAATGAGTGAAGTATTTATCCACATCCTTCTCTCTGAAGGGAGGGACCAAACAGATGTTCTTACAAACAGCAAAGTCAGCACTAGCTTCAGATGTTACAGCTGTTTAACTTTGTGTAACTGCTCAAAGTTCAGATTTTTCAAACGCATAGTTCTCTCCATCGCCAGATTTCCTGACTCCAGTTCTAACCTTATAAGCAATCACTTGTGATTTGTTTTTCTTTAACCTGCAGTTCTTTAAGTTACAATTCAAGTTCTAGTTCCTTCACATTCTAAAACTTTTTAACAAATGAATTTTTATGCAAATCAAACAGACTAGTCTGCAGAAATTTCAATGCAGCATCACTAAAAAAAAATCCATTTTGATCTACTAATGCAGATAAAAGTTGTCTCGTGGCAACCTTAAGACTATTTGTGGTAGTCTGAAATTTTTTTGAAGTTCCACTTTCCTACAGCTATAAAGCTGTTCTAATGAAGGAACCTGAACAAACTTCTCCAAATTAAAATCCTCCATCACAAAACTTCCCCTGACAAAAGGTTCCAAAAGGTAATAAGATAACCTACTGTAAGATACAATAAACAAAAACTTGGCCATGGCCACTGAAAAATGGTTTACACAAAAGAATGGCAAAAACTACCTTTCAAACTACTAAATGCAAACAAAGTTGCCATGCATCAAATACAAAAGCATGCTACAAGCAAAAGTAGCAATGCATTAGATACGAAAGCACGCTACAGAAACAAAGTAGAAATGCATTAAACACAAAAGCATGCTACAAAGAAACAAAAGTAGCAATGCATTAACTTACGAAGCAAGCTACAAGACACAAAAGTAGCAGTGCATAACACAAGCTACAGGACACGAAAGTACAATTGCCTCAATTCCTCAAAGCAAACTACAAAACACAAAGAGTAGCATGGCATAAATATTACAAAGCATTCTACAAAACAAAAATAGCAGTCCAACCAAAAGCATTTAAGTAACAAAGCATGGTACAAAAAAAAGTAGCTCTTCAAACAAAAGGTGGTTCATATCCCGGACGACCCCCCAATTTAAGGAAAACCAAACCAAAAATCAAACACAAAACAGAGTTCCCAGGGCAAGCCGCCATTGAAATACCACCAGCAGCTCTTAAATAGGCAGATGCTTCAGGTGTTTTTACTAATCTCCGCCCCCATCCAATTAACAGCTGCACTCAGGAAAGAAAACAGAGTAAGAAAGAGCAGGGGCTCGTAACACTTGGATTTAATCAAAATATCTTTATTTGTGCTCTGAAGATGAACAAAGGTCTTACGGGTTTGGAACGACATGAGGGTGAGTAATTAATGACAGACTTTTCATTTTTGGGTGAACTATCCCTTTAACTATCTTCAGAGTATTTCTAAACCAGTGTCTAGTCAAAAATCTTCAGCATATGGTGCCATCAAATCCATGTTGAGTCTAGGAACAGATCGGTAAGTTCAGAGACACCAGCCTCCAGATGGACCACAGTGATGAGTTTGCGATGCGTTCCGTCAGATGGACACCTACGACCCTGTTACAGTGATGGCGGCTTGTGTTTCCATTGAGCAAAGCAGCCATCTGGTGTCCCAGGGGTCTCTTATTTCATCTGCTAACTTTTTCTTTTGTGCTAGAGTCATGGAGAGGGCACTATTACTTTTATCATGCAATACTATTTGCTTCAATTCAACCATAACGTACCTCAAAATACTCTTGTCTACTAAACATTCTCTTAATGTTTAGAGTTCACCTGATTCACACACGAGCTGCATTGTATATGGAGTTAGTCCTGTTCTTCTGAGAAGGCTTTGCAGCAAATTCTTGAAGGCATGGTTTCAGGAATTTGCTCCCATTCAGTCACATGAGCATCAGTGAGGCCAGTTAGAAAAAGCATGTAGCATCTATATCTTCACTCGCACTGACGTTTTTACCCTGGTCACTCATCCTCACGGCATGTGTTGCTTTTTTTGGGTAGCTTTGACACATTGCTCTCTGAGAAGTGACCTTCATCATGTACAGGCTGGCATTCAATTACAGATTTGTCAGTGGCCTGTGCAGCCGAGTGGGTTAGTGTCCTTGAGAACCCACCTCTGCTCTGTTCTCCATTTGATTGCCTATTCATGATGTGTCCCAATGCCCCTGTTGGCAGGGAGACTAACGCTGCCTCTTGGCGCACAGATTACGCTTGATCCCAGGAACGTGCGGTTTTGCTGTTGATGTGCCGAGTAATTGTCACCATACAGTATTAGTTTATACCATTAGTGAGCATGAAAAGACCGTACTGTATTGTGAATTATATAACCGGTATAACTGCATCTAATTACGATGAATATAAACAAATTTATTCGTCAGCTTCCAGCATATTGGCATCAGTTTATTCATCCTGATAATGGCTTATTCCATCTGCTGGTGGAAAGGGTTTTTAAGTTCGGGATTGTCTGAGCTTTAGTAACCATTCAGCTTGGTTGTTTGTGTCTCAGAAAGGGAGGGAGTCACACCGCTGAGAGCTCCTCTTTGAGTCGATTCATTCATGGTTTGTAGCGGTTAATATTCGGTTCTGTAATGTTTGATATCAGTGTTTTATGTGGAATATGATCAGATACTTTAATTAGATGTGACAGATAATAGTGTTACTTATAGGACTAGCTCATCCAAAAATAAAAATTACCCCATGATTTGCACATCCTCAAGCCATCATAGGTGTAGATGACTTTCTTCTATCAGACGAATGCAATTGGAGTTATGTTATAAGATGTTCTGGCCCTTCCAAGCTTTATAATGGCAGTGTTGAGATTTTGAAGCCCAAAAAAGTACATCCATTCATCATAAAAGTACTCCACACAGCTTCAGCAGGTTATTGAAGGCCTCCTGATGTGAATTGAAGTGTTTGGTTAAGAAAAATATCAATATTTAATGGGGTCCTGTTATGCTCTTTACATGTCTTGATTTTGTTTTGGGGGTGTATTAGAACATGCTCTCATTGCTTGGTGGTTCGAAAAACGCATTATTTTTCACATAATGTACATTATTACAATACCTTTCTCCCCAGCCTGGCACAAATGGCTCAGTTAGTTCAGGGTTTAATGAAGGCCCGCCTTCCGAAAAACTAAATGTGTTGTGATTTGTTAGCTGTCCCACTGTGTCGCTATTGGCGAACAGCTTAGACAGTGTTTCCGTCCAGCCACGCCCCTTGCCAAAGCAATCTAGATTAAAGTGATTATTATGTTTTAAATATGGATATTTTTCTTACAAAAAAGCTTTGATTTGCTACAGGAGGCCTTTATTGACCCCCGGAGCCATGTGAGGCACTTTTTATTATTGATGGATGCACTTTATTGGATTTGTTTTGGACTGATAAAGAGAAACGCCCATCAATGCCATTCTAAAGCTTGGGATTGCCAGGATAATGTGTAAAATAACTTCGATTGCATTTGTCTGAAAGAAGGAAGCCATATACACCTAGGATGCATGCAGGGTGAGTAAATAATACGCTACAGTAGTGTTGGGTCCTTTCATCAACCTGCAAGATCGCCGATACATATTATTGTGCTAATTTATTTAGTTATTTTGCATACTTAGTTTCATAAGGCTAAAAGCAGCCTAACATTAACATTATCAAAGAACATCATCACTGATTAGCCTAGCCTAGCGCAAGTTTATGCATTTTAAAAAACACTTGCGTTGTAAGTGAAGGTATCTGCACTGCACATGTCTGCGGCGCATTACGGCTCCGACGCAGCCACTGGAGTAGATTGCGGCCTCTGCATGTGTTTCGACCCCTATACTGCACAAATCTGTAGTGCGTTACTGCTCTGAAGCGGCCACTCTAGTCAATACTTGTGTTTATACCCGCCACGCTGCAGCTCGTTGAAGCGGCTCTCCACTAATGGGCCATGTTGTGACATCATAGCATGCGGAAAACAAACGATGTAGTCCAAAGTAGCCGTTTGTTGTAGTTTTTAAAAAGATATTTAAAAAAAAATGAAATATCTCCCTTTGGAGGGGACTTTGAGAAGTGCCGAATGCGAAAGTGCAGAGGAGAAAGCAAAACAAACCCCTGGTCAGAAATTAGAAGTACAAAACGACAATTTGTAAAGAAAAACGTCAGAGGATTTCGATAGAAGCCAAGAGGAGACTGGTTTTCCTTTTGTAATGATTAATCCAGCTGAAGCGGCGAGTTGAAATTGGTGAACCCAAGTGCAGTTTATTGTAGAAAGTGTAAATCCAAATGAACAATAATCCAATAACGACTTGACTTGACAGACTTGGGATGGACAGACTTGACATGGCATGAACACAGGCAAAAACAAGGAACAGAACTCACCAACAGCAGGAATATACTTCAATGCACGACAGGGGACAATGGGAACATGAGGGCTATTATATCAAACAATAGGGGTCACATGACATGAACAAACCAATGAGCAAACAGACAAGAACAACCAATCAGAACATGACACATTGAACATGGGAACCAATGGCAGGAGTACATGAGGGCAAGGGAAGCAAGACACAAACAAGGAACATGGCAAGATTTCAAAATAAAGGACATGAAAACATGAACCAAAACAACCCCATGTTACACCTTTACAGTAAACAAAACCTGGTTCTCACAAGACTAACATACTCTCACTGAAGCTTACGCTACGCCTACAACCTACGTCATCCGCTGGAACGCCACTCTCTTGTGAACGCGCGTACAACAGTTAGCAGAAGCTGGAGATTGCGATTTATTAAAGGAGAAGTCCTCTTCCAAAACAAAGATTCACATATAATGTACTCACCCCCTTGTCATCCAAGATGTTCATGTCTTTCTTTCTTCAGTCGTAAAGAAATTATGTTTTTTGAGGAAAACATTTCAGGATTTTTCTCCATATAATGGACTGGTATGCGGCCCCGATTTTGAACTTCCAAAAGGCAATTTAAATGCGGCTTCAGACGATCACAAATGCGGTTCTAAACGATCCCAGCCGAGGAAATCTTATCTAGCGAAACGATCGGTTATTTCCATCTGACATCACTGCAGAAGTTCCGACCCAGTCTTTGCAAAGTGAATATGCAAAGAAGATTAATCACCCTTAACAAAAAAGGTAAAAACAGTGATATGGGACGATTTCGAAGTTAAGGGAGAACATGAGATGGGAGTTTTTCGACATACCCTAACTGTCATGAACCGGAACAAAAACAGTCCAGGCACTGTAAGACAAGATGAGTGTTTGGTATTAAAAAGTATATAAATTGTAGAATTGTAGATAAGACCCTTCTTTCTTGGCTAGGATCGTTTACAACTGCATTTGGGATCGTTTGAAGCCGCATTTAAACTGCATTTTGGAAGTTCAAAATCGGGGCACCATATCAGTCCATTATATGGAGAAAAATGCTGAAATGTTTTCCTCAAAAAGCCTAATTTCTTTACGACTGAAGAAAGAAAGACATGAACATTGTTTCTTACACAAACACATCGATTTGCTTCAGAAGCCTTTACTAACCCCTGGGAGCTGTGTGGAGCACTTTTTATGATGGATGGATGCACTATTGGACTACTGAATATCAACAGCCATTCACTACCATTATAAAGCTGATAACCTCAAAGATAACAGATGTGGACTAAATGTCACACAACTCTAATTTTGATTCCTTGGTTTCAGAATCATTTTTATCCTGTAAATATTTGATGTAATTAGACTGTCTCCTGTATAAATGTTGCATTTTCCTACAATTAATAATTTATTATTTCCCTCATTTGAAAAGGGATGCCGCCGGAGTCCATGATTTCCTGGTGAGCCTATTATAAGCAAAACAGACTGGGAAAGCATTTTGTTTAGTTCTATACTTTTCCCTTGTTTTTCAAAATAAAAGGGCTGCATAAATAACAATTTGGATGATATCTAAACACAATCCCCTCTGTGCTCAGCAAAAAATAGGGAATGTGAGCTTGAAGTATGTGGATGTTTGATTTGAACACCTCAGCATGTGAATAGACACACACTGACAGTATTAATCTACTGTTTAAACAAAGAAAGCTTCCAGCTTTCTTTGATAAACTGACCAGGCCATGTTGCATATGATCTTGGAAAGGGTTAACCTTGAAAATTCTCCTTATTCAAGGTGTGCAGGTCTTCATTTCTCTTACTGACCAGGACCAGACAAACTGAAAAAAATAATATTGCAGTTTAAACATGTTCTTGATGTTTGGAATATGGTAAGTTCTAGTCGTGGTAATGTCTAAAAATGTCCAAAACATTGTTCTGTAGTAATTTATGTCAGACAAATCTTATTCTCTTCTTTGAAGGTTCTCTGAACCATAACAGTTGAGCTAAGAGCTCAACCGCTGATATATAACTCAAATATCCGCCCCATTCGGATCACCAAGGGCCCGTATAATGCAGTGTAAATGTGTGATGTGAGTGATGGGTGTGTTTATATGCGCTGAAAGGGTCATGTGTCTTTGTTGTGCCTTTGGGAGTGAAAGCAGACACAAGTGGATTAAGGGGTGAGCTGGTACTGGGGTCCAGCACCTTTAATCCTCATGTTCCCTGCCTGCCATACAGTCATTTGCACTGCAGTAGTCTGTTTTAGGCCGTTCTTTGAGCTACATGACAGGAGATTTTAACAAAAAGGTTCTTTATAGTGGAAAAAGATTATTTATATGATGTAACTGTTCTTCGCACTAAGAAAAAATGTTCTTTTAATAACTCGCAGTGCTGGCAAGTTATCAGATTGGACCAATGGATGTCACAGGCCATGGCGCAATTTCAGAGCAGGTGCGTTTTCTCACGAATCGGCCTTTGTTGTCAAGTCTGCCAATTCCTGTGGAGCTGAGCTACTTTAAAGGTCCACTATTTTGAAACACGCAGCGCTATTCTATGTGTTGACGTAATTTCAACTGAAACAGGAAGACAGGGCGGGACAAATCAGCAGCCCCGCCCCTTTTTTAAAATAGCCAATAGCGTCTCGTTTATATCACAGCTTGGGTTAGAGCTGCTGACCTCAGTAAAACTGCATTGACATCGTATGGCAACCACAATCTCATTCATATTGCTCATCATTGCAAAATCATTGATCCATATTGGCGGAAGTTAGAGAATGTGAATTTTGTCATTGTTTTAAAACATATTAGCTTATTGATAACCTTAAAACTAACATTCATACTAAAAGCCAAAAAAGTTCAGTTTTAATTTCAGGTTGCTGCAGGTTGTTTTCAATACGTGTATTTTACCCAGGGTTGCCAGGTTTTCACTACAAAACCTGCCTAAATGGTACTCAAAACTAGCCCAAAATGGGGTTAAAAATCACGTTACATGTTTTTTGTCTAGGTTCCCCTGGTAAATTCGCATTCCAGGGGCCAAATATGACGTTACTGAGGTTGATCCAACCCGCGGACATCAAAGACAACCTGCGGCAACAGCATTAACCCTTTAACTGTCACGTCTACTCTGTGGGACGCCTAAGTTTACTTCACCTTATTAAAAATAAATTTTAATCTAATCATGACAAACTATATATCGTTGGGAAGGTCTAAGACTCCTAAATAGATATTTTACCACTCTTTTGTGTTACAAATTATGTAGGAAAAGTAATAGATTAATTTATGACAAGAGTGCACCTCAAAAATCTACATCATAACAGGAGTTCTGACCTTTGCCACAAAAAGACATTCTTCGTTGCCTTTTTCCCTATCACGCGATAGAATTCTTAAGAAATTATATATCAGCTGAACACTTAAAATCTCAAAATTCATCCTTTGAAAACCATTTTAAAATCAGACATTGCATCACCATGGAAATTGTACATCAAAATCATATTAGAAAATGTTTTCATTCATGAATTATAAAAATTATACTTAAACTTTGGATAGTGCATTTTCATGTCTGTGTTCAAGATAGGGAGTGACAGTTAAAGGATTAAAGTAGCCTAATTCTGCGGCAACACTAATTTTACCCCCGTTATGTGATTTGTAGTTTTGCAATTTAGCTAGTTTTGGGCTAGTTTTGCGTGGCAATTGGGGAGTTTTTTTGTGAAAACCTGGCAACCCTGGTTTTGACCACACAGCATTAAATTAAATAGTGCTTTGAGATTCAGTGAGAAGTGTTTGAATTCGGCAGAGAATTCTGCTACAAACCCGAAATGTTTTTGCTAAACTAGTGTAAAACTATATGAAATAATTCTAACGCTAAATAGGCTTTTTAATCCACAAATCACCACCTTTACCATGTTACTACTGTAAAAACACTAACTGTATTAATCATGATATTTGGGAGAAGTTTGGTGTTCATACAATATTAGATTTTTATAATATATTTTTATGTTCTTAATATAGTTTGTCATATTAGTTTCATTGCATACAGAATATAATTTAACATTGCTATGATACTATGGCAGGTTCTTTTTTGTATTTTATATTATAATTCTGTTTCTATAGGGCTTTATACAATACAGGCTGTATAAAAAGTGGCTTCACAGACATAACACAGTGTGATGCCATGCATATTATGACTCAAAATACAGCGTGACCATGGCATATCGTTGTTAAAAGTATATATATGGTAGACAAACTGTGGTTTATTTTTAAGTGGGCGAACACAAAGTAGCATCATGCATTGCAGAGCCTGGACATTTGTGAATTATGGTGATATACGGTTGAATGTGCTTTTTGATAGAGCTTAAATGTGTAATATTATTGGTAACTGCTCTTACTTGTGAAATACAATATATTGCCATTGTTATTGGTTTCTGTCCTAACATTTTTCATTTTATAGGCCCTCACTCTTCTACTGGTGCTGCTGTCAAATCAGGTGCTGGTGCCACTGTATGCAGAATACAAAATATATAAGTCTGAAGCCCTGCAGTGAGGTAATAAGGAGGAAGTAGGTTAGATAATAATTTTTAAATGACAAAAACTAACAATAAGTACAGCAGGAAAGTTTTCCAATTTCTGATTCAATGGATCAGAGAGCGACTACGATTACGAGTAGATCTCAGTGGGGAAAAAAATAAACTGTTAGAAAAAGTATGTAGCGGCTATAAAAATAAGCTGTCTAAATATAGCTATATTGCTAGTTAGCAGAATAAGTGAAGTGTTAATTATGTGAGATTCCAATGTGCAATGTACAATTCTTGATCTTGCAACATTTTTATAACAGTATATACACTCCCAGCCATGCAGAAGTGTTACAAGATGACAATTAGCCCATTCCAACAAGGCTAAACGTGGGGCTCCCTGACCCACGTTTACGGCTTGCTGAAATGCTCTTTGTGAACCTGGTCATGTGCAGATTGTAGTGAGTTTATGGGTATGCATACACCATGTTGGCCTCTCATTAAAGTTAAGCTGCTCTCTTTGTGGTACTTTGTGATCTTCTGCACTCACAATAGTAGAGCGGATTTCAGACACCAGGCCCGTGACTGGAGGGTCCAAGCTTTACTTTAGGGAAGGAGTAATTTGATTAAATCTGTACTGTTTCAGTCCAAACCTGTGTGAGCTAAATCGAATAAAGTGGATTAACTCTTTCACTGGATAAAGCTGATTAAACTGGTAAACAAAATCACTGTTACATATTGAGAAATGTTTTGTTTTTTATTTTTTTTTTAAAACTTATTGAAAGTTAATGGTTTCCATAATGTTCAGTTGCATTTAGAGTTTTGGAATGCCTGCATTTTCTGCCAGGGCAGATGGAAACTCCATACTAAAATATTTCTGACAGTGTTTCCTGCATTGATGTTATTTAATTGAATCTACCCAATCAATGCTTTTACGAAATTGATTTACCTGACTTGTGAGCTTACAGTCTGACTTCAGTGTGATAAGAGAGAAAAGCTAGACAATGTGAAATAACACTGCATATTTTTCACTGTGCAAATTAAATGTACGTTTCTTCTTATTAAAGTTACAAAAGTGATTTAGTCAAGAGCAGTAAGAGATTTTCTCTCTTTTGCTGTTTGATTAATGTGAATGAGAGACAGTAGGAATATTAGACTGCTGTCACTTTAAGAGCTGCCTGGATCCAATATACTATTACATATGTGTTTTTCTTTCCGAGCTGTTTGCTATCACTTAAGACCTAAATTACTGAGTTTATGAAGATACGTGCAAAGACTAGCATTTTGACACATACAAGTGTGTGTATTTAATCGTTCAAAACCTTATTTGCTGTCAGTTGCATTTCAAAGGCTTAAAATCACTTGTTTTTAAAACGCAATGCTTAAAAACACATTGAAACATTTTCCTGACCGCATAGCACAGCAATGTCATGTGAACCTGTAACCATGATAAAGACAAATGACCTCTATCGGTTGACAAATTTCTACCGGTTAATTGTGTCTACCGGGTCTACGTTAAATTGGTACACTCTAAAAAATGCTGGGTTAAAAACAACCCAACTTGGCAACCCAGCACTGGGTAAATATTGGACAGAACACAATGCTGGGTTATTTTTGACCTAGCTGGTTGGGTTAAATGTTTTTACCCAACATGCTCGGTTGTTTTATTTAAATCAACTATTGTTTAAAATTACTATATTGCTGGCTTAAAATTAAAAAATCACACACAGAATTACTAGAGGCAACAGCAATAATCAAAAGATGAACATTTGTTATTAAGCAAGAACAACCATGGACAAAGATATAAGACAAATTGAATTTATTTGGGTGAATATAGCATAATTTACAATATTACATCCATTCCTCATTTAGCATGCATTATAGAAATAAAAATGTAACATTTAAAATAGACATTTTTATTTAAACGTATTCAACCTTTCTGGGTAATCTCTTTTCACTGAAACGGGGGAGCTGCGAACATTAAGACGGCCACCTCACGTTTCATTCGTAGCTGAAAAATGCAGTGACTGAGTCTATAACCTGCCCATTCAGTATTATTCCGAATAAAATCAGTTTAAGTTATACAAGGCAAAAGGCGTTTCCATCATGCAAAACTACACTCTAAAAAATGCTGGGTTAAAAACAACCCAGCTTGGGTTATTTGGCAACCCAGTGCTGGGTAAAAATCGGACAGAACACATGCTGGGTTATTTTGACCCAGCTGGTTGGGTTAAATGTTTTTACCAAACATGCGGGGCTATTTTATTTAAGATAACTGTTGTTTAAAATGTATTATATTGCTGGCTTAAAATGGACTGGAACTTAAAAAGAACTCACACAGAATTACTAGAGGCAACTGCAATAATCAAAAGATGAACATTTATTATTATTCAAGAACACATGGACAAAATACAAGACAAATTGAATTTATTTGGGTGAATACAGCATAGTTTACAATATTACATACATTTAAACTCGTTTAACAAACATTTTAGGCAGAAAAAATGTAACATTTAAAAGTAGAATTTTAATTGTAGTGTATTCAACCATTTTCTGTAATCACTTTTTACCGAAATAGTGTTAATTCTTGTGCCGGTGTGTGGCCTGAAATCTGAGCCGGTGAAGAGCTGCTGTTCACTGGGGGAACTGTAAACTTCAGACCGTGGCTTCACGTTTCACTCGTAGCTGAAAGATGCTGTGACTGACTCCAAAACCTGCCCATAAACAAATAGTACTGACATTAGAAAACATATTATAACATCAAATTAAATTAAACTCAGTACTATAACTGTATCTATAACTGAATAATATCCATTTATTTTACGCAGGGCAAAAGGCGTTTCCATCATGCGAAGTGACTGCTGCTGACGCAGCTGACTGACATCTCGTCCTTGTATGTTGCATTGTGTAAAATATTATAATTAACAGCACAGTGAAGACCTTATAAATGAAATAAAATTTATATAAACCTTTATTTTGCTGAAGAAGTGCACCAAATCGGAGGCACCGAGAACCGCTCTCTCCTGTAGAGGACACAAAAAGCCTGCGCACTGACTGTAACTCAGCAGCTGAGTTGTTTCGCCAGAGACAGGCTCAACCCAGCGGCTGGGTAGAAAAAAAATAACCCAGCATTAAAAATGACCCAGCAGCTTAGTTACAGAAAAACTACCCAGCACCTGGGTAAAAAATATAAAAAAAATGACCCAGCAGGCTGAACCCAGCATTTGGGTTTTAAAAAAATAACGCAGCATTTTTTAGAGTGTAAATAAATAGCTACAACACATTCTAATGTAAAACTTTATAGTTTAGTGGTACTTTAATGTTATAAAAATAGGAAGGAAAGAAAAAGAGTGCTGTTTTGTAACCTACTTTTTCTTACATTTTACTGTTACTGAATCACTTAGTTTTCCATACAGTGTCTCCGTGGTGGAGAATGCACCGTCAGCAGGTTCTTTGATCCCGGAGGTGATTTTCCCCTTCATTGAGGCGCTGAAGCCATGCTAACTCTGATAGAGGAGAGAGTGCTCAATGGCTGTGGTGGAGCTAGCTGAAGAAAATCCATTCCCCCAATATATTTTCTGCTGAGGCAGGTACAATGACCTTTAGCATCCCGATAGGTCACCCATAGGCATGTGACGTGCTTGTGCATTGATTGCTAAAACTCTGGCCCCTCTATTGTATACGCCATCCAAGTGTGAATTAGCTGAGATCAATGAGGTGCGTGGATAAGCCTCTTGTCATCTCATTATGTGCTTGGCCGTTCCTTTTAAGTAATAATTACCTGAGAACTTTCACAAGTCCAGCATTTGGGAAACTATCCAAGTCTTAACAACAAATGTTTGTTAAATAGGACAATGAGCTGTCTGACACCTCACTTTGAGAATAGTTTTTAGGGTCAAATGTGGCAAACATGCACTTAAATCTGCTATTTTTTGGTGCTGTGGTGCAGCACAGGTGTTGTTGTGCTGTAGTGCTTCTAAGGATGCAGATTCAGGCCTGACCTGCTAAAGTTCCTGATCATTTTATTTTTATTTCCTAATCTTTTATTTTATTTTATTTTATTTATTTTATTTTTAGAATTTTATTTTATTTTATTTTTTAAATATAATTTTATTTTATTTTATTTTATTATTTTTTTGGGCTGTGCTTAATATGTATTTTGTGTCTAGGTGCCCACGGAGTGAGAGAGGAGCCCCAGTTTGTGACGGCCCGTGCAGGAGAGAGTGTTGTTTTGGGATGTGACGTGAGCCACCCCCTAAACGGCCAGCAGACTCCCTATGTGGTGGAGTGGTTCAAATTCGGTGTGCCTATCCCATTCTTCATCAACTTCCGTTTCTATCCTCCTCATGTGGACCCTGAGTACGCCGGTAAGCACCAGCATCTTTGTAATGTGTACAGTTTAATCCCAATTAATTATTATGTACAGTAGAAAATTATTTTACCTTTTAACATTACAAAAACACAACATTAGTGGCACTCTGCCTTCAAATAATAAATAAAAATATAGCTGCAAGCAGTGATTATCGGGGTTCAAACGCTTTGAGGCATTTAAGCACATATGGAAAAAGACAACAAGCCTGTAACCACCTAAATCAATGTAAAAAGGCATTTTTGGCAAATCCAAATAATTTATCTTAGAAATATTATGTTTTTTAATGTTTATGACTGTTATAGCGCCAGCTGTGGTCCGAGCTCCCTAAAACTTTGCATGCTTGTTTAGAATCACCTGTCACATGTGCTCAGCAGGTTTTGTGAAGTTTTCAGTTTTCCTTTAGGCTTTATAGGATTTTGGGTAAATTTGGACAGGCCACTTTTCTAAACAACCCCATTATAGCTTCCCAAAGGGTAAATTTAAACATTTGTTTGATAATTATTGACCTAGAGAGTCCACAGAATTGTACTGCAGTGTTTTTTCCAGAAGCCTAGGACTAGTTTGCAAAAGTAGGTTTTTTACATTTTCTCAATCGTTTAACAAACGAATTTGATTGACAGTAGTGGTTCTAGAGGCAAAGTTGTCCAGAATGAGGAGTTCTGTCATATGATATGAATATCGCACATATGTGCGAAAAACCGTGCAATGTACAATCACTTACGCCCTTGAAAAATGTGATATCGCCCTCCAGTGTTTGATTTCTTTCAAATTTTTCTCAGACCTTTAGGCTGTGAGTCAAACAGGCCCACTGAGTTTTGTTCCGATCAGCCTCGGTTAACCTTGTCTAACAGGCGCTCAAATTTCAACGGCCATTGACGGCCATTTTTTTGAGATACGCAAATGTCCTCATTGACACGTGTGGCACTTTGGATTTAGACCATGCACTGAGTTTTTAATGCTAATGTGACAAATTGTTGTGCAGTTATAGCCAAGCCCCATGATTTTTGTTTTGTGACCTCAGATTGAGCTCTTACGTAAGTGTATCTGAGTTTGGTGCAGATATCTCATTCTGTTCAGGAGTTATAGGCATTTTACTAAAAGTGGCCCTGCCCGATTCGAACGTTTTGGCATCCCTTTGCGATGGTGAATCAAGCGTTCAACTTTTTTTTTTGGATCATTTTTTCATAAATACTCTCCAGAGAATCTTTCTGCACTGGTTTGGTTTGGGTGAAAAACCTAGGACTAGTTTGCAAATGTAGTTCCATGTAAATCTAAAACACCCGAAAATTTCACCAGGCTCACGATCAAATCTGAGGTATGTGTTTTGTCCGGCGTAAACCAAGGATTTTAATGACAAAAGACACTTCAACCTGTGACTGACATTTTAGGAGTTATGAGTGATTTCGTACTTTTGATCGCTGTAGCGCCCCCCTCAGGCTGATTGGGGCAAGACTTAGTGACGTTGTAGGTGGTGTGAGTACTACCATCCCTCCAAGTTTGAAGTCTCTACGACTTATTATATTTTACTTATTATATTTATTCAACCTTGTCCTGTTTTTGTCTACGTTTTAGTCGACCAAATGTCTGAGCCAGTCCCGGCGCCAGGACACACGTCTTGGGGGGGCATGTATGAACGTCAGGCAAGGCTAAGGAGGGGGAGGGGTGGTAAATAGGGTGTCTTATATGAATAAAATACGTTGTCAGATTTTAATTGAAAGGATTATTGCCGCTTTTCTTACAAACCAGTGCATTTAACAAACTCACAAACATCAGTGTGTAAGCTATTTAACAAATGTCTTTTGCTAGTAATTAATTTAAATGTCTGAATTTTTATGTGGTTGAAAACAATTGTTGTGAAAAGCACTGAGCGCGTCTATCTGGCTCAGCGCCAGACAAGGCGCAAAAGCATGTTACTTTGAATTTAGCAGTGAAAGTTTAAATACACCGGTGATCATCCGCATTGAATGGTTACAACTGACCAGTTTTGGGGGGTTAGAGTGGGTCAAACTGACCCAAAATTGACCCAGTTGAAAGACACTTGCACTGACTGATCTTAAAATTTATCAGTGCCTTTGTTTATTCTCAAGATGCACACCAGTAATGTTTTTTTCTAAGCATGTTCATAAATACCTCTTCTAATTGTCCTAATTGCACTATGGCCTAACCCTGTCTGTGAAACCAGGCTTTAGTCTAGTTTTAAAAAAAGACATAGCGATCGCTAAACTCCAGCTGACCAATCGCTGTTTTCAGATCATTATTGGCGCTTTCACAAAGAAGAGCGAGCATGTGCGCATGGTTGCCAGATTGTAAAAATTAAGGCAGAAAACATCCTTTCAACAGAGGAGCTCTGATTTGGGGATTTAAACTCTTGATTTTTTATTAACTCTTGAGTTTTTATTTTTTTGAATACAGCTTAGTCCCGTATTGAATTACTAAAACATTATCAGTATTGCATGAGTTAATGTTTATTGACCTTATTGTCGACTCGTCATCGTCTCATTTTAATCATGGGGAAAAAGCTTGTCAACGAACATTTTTCATAATAGTTTTTGTTAATGAAATTAAAACTAAACTAAAAAGTACGAATGCTGTGATACTTAATATTATAATGGTATATAAATAATACTAAAATAACTGGTTTGAGACTACTTTCCATTGTGTATTATTTTCTAATTTCATTTTTTTCATTGCAAATTAAATTACTAGCATCCAAACTTAAATAAAAAGTTAAATTGAAAAAATAAGATGAATTTCAGAATGTCTTTTGGGTTATTTCCAGTTTGAAATTTGATTTTGTATTATGGATTTTCAGACTTTTGGATCCCGTATGAAGCCAGTAATTCAAACAAAAGTTTGAAATTCACAGTGGGCTTTGCAGCAGGAATAGTATGTGAATTTGGACTGAGCCCAGGGCTTTAGGTTGGGTTTGATTAAATTTACCTTCTCGTGACAGATTTAGAGAAAGCCGTTAACTGTAAACAAACCATTAAAAGTTGCAGTCACACCATCAGTCTTCCTTTTGAATTCAGAAGTGTTGCACTTGATTTGATGTGCTCATTCTGTGTGAGGCTGAGCGAAAGCACAGTGTTTCTATGTTTACTACTTAACGCGAAAGCGAGCCCTTTGTCCGACCCAGAGAAAAAGAGAGTGTGAGCAGCCCTTGACACGGATTGTGAAAAGCTTTAGTAATGGCTGCCTGCTAGCATGGCACTCATTCTCTTTCAAGGTGCATTACAGAACCTTAATTACCGCAGATCTGCTGCTGGCCGTCTGGGTGAAAAATCACCTATTGTCAGCACTTCTCAAAGCACACACTCTCCACGACACGGGGCACAGAGCTGCGTGAGACACATCCATCTCTGTGATTGTTTGAGATTATTTGATCACTTAACTGCTATGTCACACCTTATTAAATTGGAAACTTCTGTTGCTTTCTGCATCCAGAGAGCTCTGTTTCTAGCTGCAGCGCTGTCTGTGGTCTACATAGGCAGCTACATTCTAAGGGAGCATTCTAACTGCACTAGAATCGCATTAGTTTAATGATTTGGAACGCTGTTTATGGACACAAACACAAAACGCTCCTCACATTAGTGCACAGGAGACTCAACTCGCAACAAGCTAACAACAATATAATCTAACTAACGTTAAAAGACATGCAAAGCAAATGCAAATATGGAGTAATTATGTTAAACTTATATTACTTTACATTCTATAAATGTATATTTAAAATGTAGATTTTTATTATTTTATAAATGTAGATATTTTATTATTTCAAAAACATGTATATTATAATACATTTAGATTTTTAAAATGTTTAAATTTTAAAAATGAGTATGCATCTTTCAATAAAAATGTTTTATTATTTGTTTTTAATATTTAAAAATTGAATGATATATGCATAATTTAAAATGCATAACAAACAATAGCACACAAACAGAAATATTGGGTAAAGCAGTCATTAGGGCAAACTTTGCATGCTTTATATATATTTGTGATCCTGGACCACAAAACCAGTCATAAGAGTCAATTTTTTTGAAATTGAGATTTATATATAATCTGAAAGCTGAAATCAAAATATAGAGAAAGTCACCTTTAAAGTTGTCCAAATGAATTTCTTAGAAAAGCACATTATTAAAAAATTATGTTTTGCTATATTTACAATAGGAATTTTACAAAATATCTTCGTGGAACACGATCTTTATTTAATATCCTAATGATTTTTGGAATAAAAGAAAAATTGATCATTTTGACCATATGTGAACATTAATTAAAAAATGTAATGAATATATATTTATAAATTAAAACACATAGAAAACACATAAGTTAGTCATTAGGTTAAATATGCTATACATTTTATATATGTAATTATATTTTAAAACTATGTATAACAATAAATGTAATATTTTTTTAGGAGATATTATTTTTTATTTTTTATCATTTTTATTTTTTGTTGTACATTTAAAAATTTAATGATATACAGTATGTCTAATTTAAAATACATAGCAAGCAATAGCGAACAAACAGAAATATTGGGTAAAGTAGCCATGAGGTTAAACTTTGGCTGCCTTTTTATATATGTATATTTTATATTTTTATAGATTTTTATATACATAAAAATTTTTGCTTTTAACACTTAAAAATTTAATGAATATATAATTTAAAACACAGCAAACATACTGGATGAGATCATTATTTTACATTTAATTTATGAAGTCATTATTTTACATTTATTTAAAATATGCTATAAATGTTATATATATGTCATCATTTTATTTTATATTTTTATTAATTTTCATGTATATAATAATAATAATAATAATAATAATAATAATATATATATATATATATATATATATATATATATATATATATATAATTTTTTACTGTTTATAACACTTAAAAATGTAATTAATAATTATAATTAAATAACATAGCAAATAGAAATATTGGGTAGAGTAAGCCAGGTTAAACTTTGCATGCATACTTAAATATATATAAATTATATATATTCCATAATATTTAAATATATATTATATAAATCAATTTAAAGATATATTGATTTTCCTAAAAAAGAAAATTGTAATATATTATATTACAAGACATTTTGTTAGGAAAATCAATATATCTTTAAATATAGACTTTTTTAATGCTTTAAAAAACTGAATTAATATATATTGGCAATTTGAAATCATAAAAACAGTTTAAAATAGTCAATAAACTTTGCATATTTAAAATATATAAATTATATATACCTTATCATATTTTAATTTAGTTTTTTTGTGCTACAAATATAATTATATATGATATATATATAATTTGCCCTCTGTTTAGCTGTTTTCAGATGTTATGACTGGTCCTTGTCTGTTATTTGTCGAATGATCAGCTTTCACGTCAAAAGCGCAACTATGATGCCTTCAAATGTTGTCTAGTTAGGTAGCTCACTAGGTTTTGGAGCAGAGCTATGGTGGCTTATTAGATGTGTCTTTTTTTTTAAATTGAACAGTTCCCTCTCTAAATGAAAGGTCGAAGCTCAAAAAGAAAAGAAAGCTGGGAAAGAATTGCCTTGTAATTCACATCTTTATATTGCAATTTCTCATAATTCTCTTCAACCGTAAAATAAATAATTGATTTTGCTAAAGAAGAGGATGGGGGAAATGAATTAACTATCATTCGACTATTTGGTTGTGGCCTCATTGCATTTTAAATTAGATATGAGATCTAATGTTCAGTTCCAGGCTTCCATCGGTGTGACTGTACATCATTGTCTCCTGTGGGTGCTATAGCGTCGCCATGGCAGCTCATTTCGTACTGTTCCTTTACACCATGGGGCTTTAGTCTCACAGTTTGGCTGGACCCGCACACAATTACCATTGAACTCCAAAAGGCTATTACTGTAACTCACAATGCAATTTTCTGCTGCAGAAATTCCCAAACTCTCTCCCTGTTGGCTACTGCCAGAGCTCCGGGTCTGATTCCTCCACCAATTTAGCGTATTAGAGTCCTCATTGTCTTGCAGACGGACAATCTATGCGGCAATCATTGCAGCAGTTTAGATGTGATTTACACAGGCTCTCCTAAAGTGATTCGTAGCTAGAGGCAGATTGTATTCATTCAGGACGGGCCCCTAAAACGCACTGCACAAATCCATCCGCAGTCATTGCTGGCAAGAGGCCTGCAGGAGGATTTTGGTAATTAAGCGCCTAACGAGTTTGCTTAATGAACGGCCCTGTGCGCCGAGTGTAGAGTGCAGTGTATAAAACGTGATCTTCTGAGGTGAGCCCTCACAAACCTCTGCTAGTATTAAGCTCATACATATATATATATACACCACTAATCAAAAGTTTGAGATTATTGTTTTTTCTTTTTTCTTTTTTTAAATGTATTCCTGTGGTCATTCCATGCCAACTCAACCAGAGGTCCCCAACTCAACTGTTTGATTTTGTTAATATTTTTTTCTGTAGAAAAGCAATCATATATAGTGATGAAAGCCAAAATATTAAATGTCACAGATGTGTATTTACTGAGAAATTCACTATTTTGCGGAGGGGGGTCAAAATGACGGTTTCACCTGAGATTTGAAACCAGATTACAGGTGTAAAAATGAGTTTAGAAAGCTGGCAATATGGAGTGAATTTTGTGCCAATATTCATCAAACAAATCCAGCGTTTTTGCAAATAAACACAATCTGCTTTGCAAAGAAAAAACGTGACTTTCAAACAAATGCAAAGTGATTCGCAAATACAAAACACTATTTGAGAGGAAATGGAGAAATATATGTATTGTGTGTTACAGCTTTTGGCTTGATTTTCTCACAAATGCATGCAGGCAGATTTTCTCACAAATGCAATTAAGCAATCTTTTTTTCCAAAAAACAGCACATGGCGCTTTTAGTCAATTTATGCTACTCTCCCAAGACCCACAACACTTGTTTACCCTTTCAGGGAATACAGCAGACCAACATCAGTGGGGAACAGGTGAGTTTCTGTCTTACTATATTTATAATTAACCATTTAGATGTTTTCACAAAACAACCCTATACTACAGTGTCAGTGAAATTCTCAATAAGTGCTGTAAAATTGTTAACATGATTGATTAGTACAAAAATTAGTAGTGACATGGCTAAACATTTAACTATGCAGTCTTTCCCTATAAAAACTGATCCATTCTCTGTACTTCTTATCCTCTGTTGGATCACGGGATGTAGAATATATACATATTTTAATACAGTTGTTCAACATTCAAACCAACACAGGGGTACAATAACAATATATTGTAATACTAAAATGCAATTGCGACAATATTGTGTACCAATAATGAAAGCTTAGACAATTTAATTTAGTATCAGATATGGTAATATTACCCAAGAGGTAATTAATTATTAATAAAAAACTGAAAACAAATCACATTATTTAGTACAATATCTAAAACGTTTTAAATGTAACACTGTGCAATCATTTGTGTCTAAAATAATTATGTATTTTACTAAGCAAAATGATGAATATTTCTCTTCTGGAGTCACTCTTGTCCTGTGAATTGGGGAGAAGGATGAAGTTCACGCTGATATAATACTATCTTGAAGACCGGGATTAAAGACCACACCAGCGTGTTTTGTCACGCTTTCTTGATGACTACGAAAAAACTAAAAATGCAGATACGAGCATGGCATTGTTAGAAACTGCAGTGGGTCATTTATTTGTATATAGTCATAATAACAACAAAACTATGTGCTTTTGTAAAATAAAGAAAAGAAATAGGGTGCTTGATATGTCTACTTTTAAATAAACCAATTCATTATATGTTGTTATTATACCTGTGCATTGTTTTGAATGTTGAACAATTGTATCAACTTATGTATATATTCTCTATCCCGCGATCCAACAGAGGATAAGAAGTACGGAGAATGGATCAGTTTTTATAGGGAAAGATTGCATAGTTAAACGTTTAGCCATGCCACTACTGATTTTTGTACTAATCAATCATGTTAACAATTTTAACATTAACAGCACTTATTGTGCATTTCACTGACATTGTAGTATAGCGTTGTTTTGTGAAAACATCTAAATGCTTAATTATAGATATAGTAAGACAGAAACTTACCTGTCCCCCACTCATGTTGGTTTGCTGTATTCCCTGAAAAGGTAAACGGGTGTTACAGGTCTCTGGAGACCAGCGTAAATTGATCAACAACACCATCTGCTGTTTTTGGAAAAGGAAGTTGCTCAGTTGCATTTGTGAGAAAATCTGCCTGCATGCATTTGTGAGAAAATCAAGCCAAGTTTCCTCATAAAAAGGCAACTGAGTCTCACAGTTGTAACACACAATACATATATTTGTCCATACCTCTGCATTTTCTCTCAGATTGTTTTGTATTTGCAAATCACAGTTTGATTGAAAGTCAAGTTTTTCTTTGCAAAGCAGATTGTTTATTTGCAAAACGCTGGATTTGTTTGATGAATATTGGCACAAAATTCACTCCATACTGGCACCATCATTATTTTATTTTTTTAAACAGAGATTGGTAGCTCTATTAGTAAAATCTGTTGATTTTAGCAAGCTTTGTTTCATTATGTGCTAAAGGTGCCAGTTCAGAAATGACAAAAAGCACTTCTTGTGTTTTTTGCTTCAAGTTTGCATGCCTGTAACTCAAGACGTATTAAAGATATCTTAATATCCTTTTAGATTCTGGTTCTTAACAAACTTTCCTTTTGGTATTTCCAGTTTAAAGACCCTCCATGATTTGAAGCTTAGAGCAATGGAGATGTTATTGTGGCTCCATGAGTAAATTGGACAATTGTACACATTTTCAGTGGTTAGAAACCAAACGTTGGTCATGTTGCATACAGCTGATACTGATTACTTTTAAAGAAGAATATCTGAAGAACAAATAATGTTGATATTAGAAATGTATCTTTTTTTTTTTTCTATCAGCTCAATTGCATAGAATGCACCTGAGTGCCAAAAATATTCTTTTTTCTCAAGCTGTCATGCCTGTAACTCTAAAAGTATTTAGGATATCTTAATATCCTTTTAGATTCTCATTCTTAATAAACTTTTATTTAGGAATCTATATTTTTAAGGTGTAAAATCAATGTATCTGAACTCTTGGTAGCTTCAGAAGCTGTTAAAATCAACAAAATCCCATCTTCCAAATATCCCTAAAACTGATTTAAATATAGAATCTTATGAGTGTACCTTTGAGAGCAAGTTTATGTGCCTCAGCTTAACCATTATTAATGGATTTTTGCCTCTCAAAGAGTTATGCTTAATGCAGTTGTCTTGATAGAAGGAAACAAGATACGTTTCTTGTTTAAACATTGTTTATTTTTTAGATATTCCTCTTTAAATGTAGTATGTATCGGCTGTGCGCAAAGAGAGCCACATTTTGTTTTCAGTCACCAATAATCGGTAAAATTCAACAATTTGAACATGGAGCTGCTTTGAAATCTCATATCTGTGGGAATGAACTATGTGGGGCATTGAAAATTAAGATTTCAAAAGGCAAGTTTATTAAGAATGAGGATCTAGAAGTATATTAAAATATCTTGAATACTTCTAAAAATACAGGCATGCAAACTTTAGAAAATCACAAGATACATTTCTAGTTTTAACATTATTTGTTCTTTTTTTCTTCAAAAGAAAAAAGTATCAGCTGTATGCAAAATAACCCACTTTCAGTTTTTGACCACTGAAAATATGTACAATTTACCAATTTACCCATGGAAGCGCATTAAGATATCCCTATCTCTGGGACTGAACCATCGAGGGCCTTTAAAATGAAGATGCCAAAAGGAAAGTTTATTAAGAACCAGAATCTAAAAGGATATTAAGATATATTTTATACTTCTTGAGTTACAAGCATGCAAACTTGAGGCAAAAAACACAAGAAGTGCCTTTTTTGCCATTTTTGAATTGAAAGTCAACAGACCTACCAAAGTACACTGTAAAAAGTAAAAAACACAATTTGTTGAGTCAGCTTAAAATAATTTGTTACCCCGCTGCCTTAAAATTTTAAGTTCAGTCAACTAAAATAAGTTTAGTCAACTTATAATGTTAAGTTGTACTAAGTACAATTTTAAGTTGATTCAACTGAAATATCTAAGTTGTCATTTTAATTTGAATAAACTTGTTTTGAGTTGACTGAACTTAAAATTTTAAGGCAGCCAGGTTACAAATTATTTTAAGTTGACTCAGCAAATTGTTTTTTACGGTGTAGTCATTAGGTTAAATTTTATATGTATTATTATTATTATTATATTTTACTTTTTGTTTTTTTGTTTTTTAACTTTTTTTTTTCTGCTTACCAAGCCTGCATTTATTTGAAAATACAGCAAAAGCAGTAATATTGTGAAATATTTTTACTATTTAAAATAAGTACTTTCTATTTCAGTATATTTTAACGTGTAATTTATTTAGTGTCACATGATCCTTGAGAAATCATTTTAATATGCTGATTTGCTGTTCAAGAAACATCTTAATTATCACCATCATCATCATCAATATTTAAAACAGCTGAGTACATTTTTTCAGGATTCTTTGATGAATAGAAAGATCCAAAAATCTTTTTATCTGAAATAAAAATGCATTACTCTGCTGTTTTCTTCATAATAATAATAGTAAATATTTTTGAGCAGCAAATCAGAATATTAGAATGATTTCTGAAGGATCATGTGACTGGAGTAATGATGCAAAAAATTCAGCTTTGAAATCTCATTAATAAATTACATTTTAAAATATATTATTATATATATTATATATATTAAAAATATTTCAGAATTTTACTGTTTTTGCTGTACTTTGAATCAAGTAAATGCAGGCTTGGTGAGCAGACGAGACTTCTTTAAAAAATATTAAAAGTCTAACTGTTCAAATACTTTTGACTGGTAGTATACATTTTTAAAAATAAAGCTATATATATATATATATTTTTTTTTTTTTTTCTTTTCACAAAGAAGATATCCTTGCTGCTATTTAGTTTAATATGAGTTGCAAGAAACACTTTTCTGGTTAATAAACAGGTACAGTAATATTTGGCTACAAATAAAAATTTAGGCATCATCTCTTCGTTTGGAGTTCCCAAAGCTACATATGCTAATGCAGTTCCATTCAGTATTACAGTCTCTGAATGTGGCCTGAACAATTGTAAAATGCATCTAGTCTAACTACTGATTAGTTACATTAGTTAAGAGATAGCACATAAAGTTAAAATACTCTGGCACAGAACACAGCATTTAACCCCGTAGTGGGAAAGATCATAGCAGTGGCTTCAAGAACACCTTTTATTTGCAGTGTGAAGATGCTCCCTGACGTCGATGCCGATGCCCGATCCCATCAGTGCTTTATCACCCCGCACGAAAATAGCTGTGATTTTGAAGGCCTTATTTTTTTACTGCAAGACCGCAGCCTCCTCTGCCCCGTGCCGTATTGATTTTCTGCTCTGGAAACCTGCCGTTTCCTCTCTCAGGTGCAGCTGTGATCCCAGGGCTATGATATCTAGTGCTCACTACACAGCAGTATGAAGTATGAAGGCCAGCCGAAACGTAAATACGTGAGTCTGGGACACTTAGCTAATATCGGCCCAGTGAACGTTCAAAAACATGAAATCCCAGCTAAAGTCCTCACATAGGCAAATAAGAGATTGTATTTTGATATCGGCCAGTTCTGGAATGGCTTAGTTGAGTCAGAGAGATGCTTGACTGCCTAAATTTCTCTCACTTTCCGTGACTATTTGTATTGTCGGTGGTGCTAAGCCTCTTAGTACAGAACGTGTAACGCTCAGATGTGAGCTGTGATACTTTGTTCTTTTCTATTTCAAGTACAGCACACATTTCATTCGATAGTGTAGGAGGGCTGAAATCAAGGGAAGATTGCTTTGCGAGTAATGTTATACATTGCTCCACATGCTGGCTTGCTGCGTATCATTTAATCATTTTGTGAACTGCAAAATTGTTGTTGGTGAAACCTTAAAAATACAGTGAAGTTCTATTAGAAATAAATAAATAAAATAATTAAATGTATAAATAAATAAAAATGGAAATAAAGACAAGAGAATAAATTAATGCATAAATAAATAATTATTTTATTTATTTATGCATTCTGGTTTGAGCCCTCATAGGCTTAATCTATATAGCATATAGCATTCATAGAGTTACTATTTTAACATTCAGTGGGCGTTTGATTAACTGTAATCATAATGGCAATACTGGGCTTTATTTCATGGAGATAACAACTAATTATAATCTCCAGCAACCAATATTACACAGACAGCTAATTAAAACATAAATTTCCTGTTTCAGCAGAGCGCAGTATGCAGTGACAGCAGAGTAAGAGTCGTTTTAAACAAGGCAGATTAAACTATAGACCCTGAAATTCATCTAGCTTGTTTGTTAACGTCAGTGCATTTGTTACTTTGTCATTAACTGGTGCCGCTGTCTGTCGCATCAGTTTTTTTGGATGCAACATTCTTCACATTATCACAGTGTGTGACACATTGCAGTGAGCCTTTTTCTTGCCAAACGGGAATAGATTTCTGTGTAAAATGTTCATAAAAGCATTTTTATTTAAATTGTCACTTCTAACTGAATGTGATAGTTTATGCAAGGGTGGTTTTATGTGCAATTTACACTGAAAATCTCCTCATGGATTAATAAATGAGGTATTTTGTTGGAGCTGCTTGGTGTTTATTTCCTTTTTTAATTGAAGGTCTTTGGGGTTTTACTTACAAAGCGTCCCAACAGCCGTACAAGTGTTATTTCAGTACTATTTATATAGCAGACTCAGAACTATATAATATTTCTCATGATTTTAGAATTATTATTGGAATATTTTATTAGTAATATATTTTACTGATTATATAATATTTAATTTATTTTTCTTTTTGTTTTATTTTTATTTAATTTTAGTTTTAGTTTCATGTAACATTTATATTTTTTAATTTCAGTTTTATTTGAATTAATAAAGATGTTTTAATTACTTTTAGTTAACAATAACGTTTCTGTATGTAAAAATAGTTTTCGCACAAATGTTTCTGTTGGATTCACAGACACGTGCGCCTGTAAATTTGTTCATACTCTCTTTCTAACCCTAATGAACACAGATCGTTTTAAATGGGATATGAAATATGCGTGTACGCGTGCTCGGTGAGCAAGAGCCTGTCTTTCACTGCAGTGAGTCCATTGCAGCAGTCCCACTCAGCTCGTGTCTGTTCCTGTGTGCTTTCAGGTAGAGCCAGTCTGCATGGCAAAGCATCTCTGCAGATCGACCAGGTGCGCTCGGAAGACCAGGGCTGGTACGAGTGCAGGGTCCTCATGCTGGAGCAACAATACGACACCTTCCACAATGGCAGCTGGGTTCACCTCACAGTCAACGGTGAGACCACACTAGTACTGTGAAAGACACACACATCTATATCCATCCATCTATCTATCTCTCTATCTATCTCTCTATCTATCTATCTATAGTTCTATCGTTCTGTCTTTCTATCATTCTTTCGTTCTGTCACTCGTTCTATGGATCTATCGCTTATTCTGTCGTTCTATTGTACGTTCTGTCATTCTGATCTATTGTTTGTTTGTTCATTCTATCAATCTATCACTCGTTCTGTTGTTCTATTGTTTTTTTTGTCATTCTATCAATCACTCGGTCTGTCGTTCTATTGTTCGTTTTGTCGTTCTATCTATCCAGCTATCATTTGTTTATTCATTCTATCTATGACTCATTCTGTCGTTCTATCGTTTGTTCTGTCGTTCTATTGTTTGTTTTGTTGTTCTATCTATATACCTATATATCATTTATTTGTTCATTTGCTCATTCTATCTATCACTCAGTCTGTCGTTCTATTGTTCGTTTTGTCGTTCTATCTATATACCTATCTATCATTTCTTTGTTCATTCTATCACTTGTTCTGTCGCTCTATCATTTTTTCTGTCGTTCTATTGTTCGTTTTGTCGATCTATATACCTATCTATCGTTTGTTTGTTTATTCTATCTATCACTCATTCTGTCATTCTATTGTTCGTTTTGTCGCTCTATCTATATACCTGTCTATTGTTTGTTCTATCTCTCTATCCATTGTTCTGTCATTCTTTTGTTCGTTTTGTCGTTCGATCTATATACCTATCTATTGTTTGTTTGTTCATTCTATCACTCATTTTGTCATTCTATTGCTCGTTTTGTCGTTCTATCTGTATACCTATATATCAATTGTTTGTTCATTCTGTCTGTCACTCATTCTGTCATTCTATTGTTCATTTTGTCATTCTATCTATATACCTGTCTATCGTTTGTTTGTTCATTCTATCTATCCCTCATTCTGTCATTCTATTGTTCGTTTTGTCGTTCTATCTATATACCTATATATCAATTGTTTGTTCATTCTATCACTCATTCTGTCATTCTATTGTTCATTTTGTCGTTCTATCTGTATACCTATCTATCATTTGTTTGTTCATTCTATCACTCATTCTGTCATTCTATCGTTCGTTTTGTTGCTCTATCTATATACCTATCTATCAATTGTTTGTTCATTCTATCTATCACTCATTCTGTCATTCTATTGTTCGTTTTGTCGTTCTATCTATATACCTATCTATTGTTTGTTTGTTCATTCTATCACTCATTCTGTCATTCTATTGTTCATTTTGTCGTTCTATCTATATACCTATCTATCAATTGTTTGTTCATTCTATCTATCACTCATTCTGTCATTCTATTGTTCGTTTTGTCGTTCTATCTATATACCTATCTATTGTTTGTTTGTTCATTCTATCACTCATTCTGTCATTCTATTGCTTGTTTTGTCATTCTATCTATATACCTATATATCAATTGTTTGTTCATTCTGTCTGTCACTCATTCTGTCATTCTATTGTTCATTTTGTCATTCTATCTATATACCTGTCTATCGTTTGTTTGTTCATTCTATCTATCACTCATTCTGTCATTCTATTGTTTATTTTGTCGTTCTATCTATATACCTATATATCAATTGTTTGTTCATTCTATCACTCATTCTGTCATTCTATTGTTCATTTTGTCGTTCTATCTGTATACCTATCTATCATTTGTTTGTTCATTCTATCACTCATTCTGTCATTCTATCGTTCGTTTTGTTGTTCTATCTATATACCTATCTATCAATTGTTTGTTCATTCTATCACTCATTCTGTCATTCTATTGTTCGTTTTGTCGTTCTATCTATATACCTATATATCAATTGTTTGTTCATTCTGTCTATCACTCATTCTGTCATTCTGTTGTTCATTTTGTCGTTCTATGTATATACCTATCTATCGTTTGTTTGTTCATTCTATCTATCACTCATTCTGTCATTCTATTGTTCGTTTTGTCGTTCTATCTATATACCTATCTATCAATTGTTTGTTCATTCTATCTATCACTCATTCTGTCATTCTATTGTTCGTTTTGTCATTCTATCTATATACCTATATATCAATTGTTTGTTCATTCTATCACTCATTCTGTCATTCTGTTGTTCATTTTGTCGTTCTATGTATATACCTATCTATCGTTTGTTTGTTCATTCTATCTATCACTCATTCTGTCATTCTATTGTTCGTTTTGTCGTTCTATCTATATACCTATCTATCAATTGTTTGTTCATTCTATCACTCATTCTGTCATTCTATTGTTCGTTTTGTCGTTCTATCTATATACCTATATATCAATTGTTTGTTCATTCTGTCTATCACTCATTCTGTCATTCTGTTGTTCATTTTGTCGTTCTATGTATATACCTATCTATCGTTTGTTTGTTCATTCTATCTATCACTCATTCTGTCATTCTATTGTTCGTTTTGTCGTTCTATCTATATACCTATCTATCAATTGTTTGTTCATTCTATCTATCACTCATTCTGTCATTCTATTGTTCGTTTTGTCATTCTATCTATATACCTATATATCAATTGTTTGTTCATTCTATCACTCATTCTGTCATTCTATTGTTCGTTTTGTCGTTCTATCTATATACCTATATATCAATTGTTTGTTCATTCTGTCTATCACTCATTCTGTCATTCTGTTGTTCATTTTGTCGTTCTATGTATATACCTATCTATCGTTTGTTTGTTCATTCTATCTATCACTCATTCTGTCATTCTATTGTTCGTTTTGTCGTTCTATCTATATACCTATCTATCAATTGTTTGTTCATTCTATCTATCACTCATTCTGTCATTCTATTGTTCGTTTTGTCGTTCTATCTATATACCTATATATCAATTGTTTGTTCATTCTGTCTATCACTCATTCTGTCATTCTGTTGTTCATTTTGTCGTTCTATGTATATACCTGTCTATCGTTTGTTTGTTCATTCTGTCTATCACTCATTCTGTCATTCTGTTGTTCATTTTGTCGTTCTATGTATATACCTATCTATCATTTGTTTGTTCATTCTATCACTCATTCTGTCATTCTATCGTTCGTTTTGTTGCTCTATCTATATACCTATCTATCGTTTGTTTGTTCATTCTATCTATCACTCATTCTGTCATTCTATTGCTCGTTTTGTCGCTCTATCTATATACCTATCAATTGTTTGTTCATTCTATCTATTAATCATTCTGTCATTCTATTGTTCGTTTTGTCGTTCTATCTATATACCAATCTATCGTTTGTTCTGTCGATCTATCACTTGTTCTGTCGTTATATCATTTGTTTTGTCATTCTACCTATATACCTATCTATCGTTTGTTCTATCGATATATTGTTTGTTCTGTAGTTCTATTGTTCGTTTTGTCGTTCTGTCTGTATACCTACCTGTCGCTTGTTTGTACATTCTATCACTTGGTCTGTCGTTCTATCGTTCGTTTTGTTGTTCTATCTATATACCTATATATCGTTTCTTTGTACATTCTATCTATCACTTGTTCTGTCATTATATCGTTTATTTTGTCATTCTGTCTATATACCTATCTATCGTTTGTTCTATCGATCTATCACTCGTTCTGTTCTTGTTTGTTCATTCTTTCGATCTGTCCCTCGTTCTGTCTGTATCTTTTGTTTTGATCTATCTATCTATCTATCTATCTATCTATCTATCTATCTATCTATCTATCTATCGTTCTATCGTTCTGTCTATCTATCTATCTATCGTTCTATCGTTCTATAGATCGTTCTATCATTCTATCTATCATTCTATCTATCATTCTATCGTTCTGTTCTGTCATTCTGTCTTTCTATTGCTCGTTCTATCGTTCTGTTGATAATTTTGTTGTTCTGTCTATCTATTGCTCATTTTGTTCTATTAGTCATTCTCTTATTCTGTCCATCTATCATTCTATCTATTGTTCTATCTACAATATATCTTGTTCATTCTGCCGTTCTATCTGTCTGTTGCTCATTCTATTGATCGTTCTGTCATTCTGTTTATCTATTGCTCATTCCATCGTTCTGTTGTTAATTCTGCCATTCTTTCTATCACTCATTCTGTCGTTCTGTTGTTCGCTCTTTCATTTTATCTATCTATCGATAGTTTTATTGTTACATTTTTTGTTCTATCATTCTATCTGTCTTTCTGTCAATCATTCTCTTATTCTATCCATCTATCGTTCTATCTGTTGTTCTATCTATCAGTATATCTTTCTATCATTTGTTTGTTCTGCTGTTCTCTCATTCTCATCTATCTGTTGCTTGTTCTATATCTATCTATCTATCTATCTATAGTTCTATCGTTCTATCATTTGCTTGTTTTGTCATTCCATCCATCCATCCTTCCATCCATCTATCCATCCCAAGTTGTTTGACTCATTGCAGTGGTTTTTGTATAAGGCTTTGCTTATATCTGCATATACGAATGTGTGCAGATATAAGCTCTGCATACACTGCAGGATGGACCAACATGCAATTCTCCTTGTTCCTCTCTCTCTTTCGGTGTGCTCTCTTCCCCTCCCCCTCGTTTTTAATGGATGTCTGCTTTTGGGGGTGGAGTAGGACTAATCGCGGCTTGATTTCATATTCATTTCTAATATCAGCAGTAAATCAGAGCTGTGAGGAGTGGAGGAGGATGTGACTGTCTCTTACCACTCATGACTGGCTGCTGCTGTGACTAATATGTGTGGTAGACCCAACAAAAAACAGCCTTCATGCTCCTGCTACAGAAATGAGCAATGTACTCCCTTGCGGTCTAGGTCTAGGTCTGCTGCCATTGTTTCCCTCAGAAAATGTTTATTGCCATCTCCCTTGTTTGAGACAGTATTTTGTTCTTGTTGTACACTGGAGATTAATGGGTAATGATTTGATTTGTGGATAGTTACTGACTCCATGTCTGCAATCTTAGTTAGGCTGTGACATTTGACTATCATTTGATATGCCTTGCCAAAACGTCCTGTTTTGTGCTTGTCAAGTGATTCCATGAAGCCTACAATAAATATTACGAGCCTTTGGGTATAGGCCAGCATTCAGAAGAAGCCCATCGGCCTGTTCTGAGATCTGCATGCCCTTATGTCTAATAAACAGCGTAATATTTCACCAGGCAGAACCCTCATAATTTCCATTACACTAATGGAGATGTCTTCCATGGTGCCAAAGTACAGAGGCAAATTTGGGGTAGCTCAAGGCTTTGGTCATGTCATGTTTTTCCCTCTTATTCCATTTGAACATCACATTTTGCCTGATTTATTATTTATGGGCATGGTTTAGCGCCGCTGGAAATATATTATCTCCTCCACGAGTGTTTGCATTTTATTAGATGATGAATTTAATACGATCCATTAAGACAATATGTAAACTATCATGATTCACAGCTCAGTAATCATTGCCTGGGGGTCAATATCCAAAAGGCCCTCGGTCGCATATTAATAGTATCGCAACGCTGCTGTAGGCTTAAATCAAGTGCTGACGCAGCAGATTAATTCCAATACTGGAGCCTTTTGTATTTGGCCGCACTGCATACTGATTCTCACTGTACATCACCTCATGTGTATGAGCTGCAATGGCAGAGAAATTAAAGATAATTACTGGCGTCATTAAAGGACCACTGTCTCTTCTCATGTTGGTGAGAAGTCGTTAGCGTATGTTGTCTTGGTGATAAGCAACTATGTTGGTCCTTTATAGTGTCCATTTATTGAATCACATCCCCAAGTGAAATATGTGTCCATTCAGTGAACAGCAACAGAGAGGAAGTGATGAAAATGTGCAGTCGGTGATTGTGGTTGTCCTGATAGAAATTGCACAGGATGGATTGAGCGCTCGACTCCAGGACGGATAACGGTATATTTAGAAGAAAGGCACAAATACGTCTCTAAAAAAAACTACCCAAGCACGAGTAAAAAGTTGATTTAGATAATTTGTTTTAGTTTTCTTAAGGCAGGAGTTTTTAAATTTTGATGCCGCTGACCACCAAGTAGGATATTTGCAGGACTCCCTTTTATTTGCAGCTGTATATTTTCATATATAAAGACTCATTTATACTGTGAAAAATGAAGATAATAATATGGCAAATATTATCTGTAAAATATTAACTTTATATTATGTTGACACATGATCTTTTTATTAAACATTGTTAGATGTATAAATCTGAAGATTGTTTTGTTTGGTTTGGTTTTCTGGTTTTATTTTGTTTTTGTTTTGTTTTTTTGTTGTTTTTTTTCCCATCTATTTTTTTTCTTTTAGTTTACTTTTGTTTGCGTTTGTTTTTGTTTGGCTTTCTGGTTTTCTTTTTGTTTTTGTTTTTCTGTTTCTTTCTCTCTTTTTTTCTGGTTTTCTTTAGTTTTTTTCTTCTCTTTCTTTCTTTTGTTTAGTTTTTTTGTTGTTGTTTTTGATTTGTTTGATTTTCTGTTTTTTTTTTTTTTCCCTTGGTTTCTTTCTTTTGTTTACTATTGTTTTGTATTTGTTTTTTTTTTTCGTTTGGTTTGGTTTTCTGGTTTTCTTTAGTCTTTTTCTTCTGTTTCTTTATTTTTGTTTGTTTGTTTTTGTTTGTTTTTCTGGTTTTCTTGTTTTTTTTTTTTCTTCTGTTTCTTCTGTTTTAGTTTTCTGTTTTTCTTTAGTTTTTTTCTTCTGTTTTTTTGTTTGGTTTTGTTTGGTTTTTCTTTTGTTTTTTCCTCTGTTTCTTTTTTACTTGGTTTTGTTTTGTTTTTTGGATTACTTTTGTTTCTTTTGTTTTGTTTAGCTTTCTGGGTTTCTTTTTTTTGTTTCTTTTGTTTTGTTTTCTGTTTTTGTTTCTTTTGTTTTTCTCTTCTGTTTCTTTTGTTTTGGTTTGGTTTTTTGGGTTTTGTCTTGTTTGTTTGTCTGGATTTCCTTTTTCTTTTGTTTCTTTCTTTTGTTCACTTTTTGTTTTCTGTTTTGTTTGGTTTTCTTTTTTTCTTCTGTTTCTTTTGTTTAGTTTTTGTTTGGTTTACTTTTTCTTTTCTTTTCTGGTTTTCTTTTCTTTTTATCTTCTGTTTCGTCCTTTTCTCTCTTTCTGTTTACTTTTGTGTTTTGTTTTGTTTTCTGTTGTTTTTGTTCTCTTTTCTTCGTTTTTTGTTTTGCTTTCTATTGTTTTTGTTTTCTTTTCTTTTGTGTTTCCGCTAAACTTTTCCCCAGACCCTCTGTACTCTCTTGCACCCCTAACCTGTTTTTTACTTTACAAAAATATTTATACAAGCCCAAACTGTTGTTTCCTTTAGTACTATTTGAAGTTAACCAAACAAGTGTATGTACAATGAAAAAGAAGTTAGGAAGAGAGCAGTACTAGCCGTTTTCATCTATTACTCATATAGCAATGAGTACATATTTGCTGCAGTGATGTACGTAGTTTGCTTATTTGTATCTCTGCGTTCAGTTATGTTGATTATTCATTGTGAAATGAAGCAGCACCTGATATTTATTTGGCTGCTGTCAGACGTTGAGGTGTCATCCACAGGAACGGTATAATTAGCACAGCGCTGTCAGCTCTCCGTAAGCACAGGCTATTTGTATATTTAACATATGCTTGTGAGGTGAGACTCATGCATATTCCAAACTTCAAACAATGACACCAGCAAGGGTAACAGTCTGCTGCACCTCGCGTCCATGTTGAAAGACCACAGTCATTCACTTGCAGAAATCACTGTGACTTATTTGGAAAGTGCACAGTAGCCGTTTCTCCATCTCAGAGCTGCGGCGGGAAAGCGAGCGAGCGAGCGAGCGGGAGGCACAAGTGAAGGGTGTATTATTGCATGCGGGATGCGTGTTTGTGTATGTGTGTGTTTTTGGCCCGGGGTGAATGAGTTCAGTGTCTGCCTCGTCTTTTTTCAGCCGGAGAAATGTCACCTGTGCAGCTGTGGCGGGTGGCGCTTGTGCGAACATCTGTGAGGGTTTATTTCACGGCTTCCTATTTCCTCTTTACTGCCGCAGCGGCCATTCATGCCCTCCCTCGTTTGCATTCACGGTCAGTTCGGCTGTTCACTCAGTCACGTCCCTTCACACGCACACACGCTCCTGGCCCTTAGGTGCTTTCCGAAATGTCAATATCAGTGATTGCGGCGTGTAGATGGTGTGTGGTTTTTATATGTCGTCAGGACGTTTTACAATAAAGCGCATATAATGGCCTTTTGGCTAAATGGTTCATGGTCGGATCTGCAAGCAATGCAGCTTTGAATGTAAACGACATAAAGCCTGCTTGAAATTCACTACATTTGCTTTGATTGCAGACGTGTGAGTGACCTGCAGCCATGGCAGTCTTTGACTGAAATCAAAAAGATAGAGGTAGATATTGCTCCTCCCAATAGAGTTTTTTTTTTTTAATGGGATGTAACCATTTTATGACTTTTAATAAGCATGCATTGTCATGGTTTTTTAACAATGATCCTCTAAGGAGTAGTCCATTAGCTGACTTGGTCAGTTTGTGATGAAATGCTTGATGTGCATTTATTATGTGGACACTTAAAAGTCTTGCCATCGGAAACAAAAACACAACTCTAAAATCAGTTTTATAATCACCAACTTTTTTCTTGCTTTTATTTTTTGATATGCATTTTCCACCAAAATGGTGTGGCCTGTATTTTTGCTGACAGAATCATAATGTAACAGTTTAGATGCTAAAATAGATTGTCAAAACTTGTAAACTTAAACATCTGTGTGCAGAGTGTAATAAAATAAGTGGAGATCAAAATTACAGAATATACTTGATCCTTTAACCAATGCATTTCAGCAAACACCTTTATTTTGTGGAAAACACGGTGACCAAAATTAGAGAGCAGTAACCTCTGAAGCATGAAAGAAGATTACAACTACAATTTTGGAGGGTTACGGCTGTCAAAAATTAGTAGGAAGTGTAAAGGCCCTTGCTTTGAATGACTTCAACACATCTGCGGCTGCAGGACATCTCAGTTTGCACTGGTGTGATCTTGGTCCCCTCTTCTTCTATTCTCTTCCATAGTTCGGTAACTGTAGTGGGTTTCTTAGCCATAACTATGTTGCCAAGGATTTTCCAGTCGAGCTTAAATCAGGGCTCTGGGCAGCCATTTAATTATTGCAATGTTCTTAGCTTCAAGGAACTGCTTTACCTGTTTTGCAGAGGGATGGGGCATTGTCTTGAATGAAGATCACAGGCTGATTAGGAGATGTTTGCAGGGAAGGAACTGCATGTTGCTGAAGGAGATTCTGATAAACATTCCCATTTACCCTGCTATGTCTCTGTACAGGAGGCCCAACTCCTACTGCAGAAAACATCTCCCAAACCATGACACTTCCTCCTCCACCTTTTCACTGACTTCTTTACGCACTTAGGGGTCAGTCTGTCCCCAGTTTAATGCCGAATAAAATGTTTCCCATCAGACCCAAATAAATTAAACTTGCTCTCATAACTAAGGTAATCTTTGGACCAGTTCTCCTCTTTCCACACAACATGCTCCTCAGCAAATGTGAGCTTAGCCTTTTGACTCTTTCTGCTGATGTGAGGCTTGGTGCAGTGTGTGCTTTCAGTCTGACTTCTATTAAACATGCCGAGACAGATACTTACCCTGCAATTCCAGCTGCAGTGCTGAACCGATTCCCCTTTGAGAATCTCTGGATTATCCTGTCTTCTCATGCATTTGTCCTACGTGGACGACCAGCCTTTATGGGGGACTTGAATGAATTTGTGTCATTGTAAACCTGCAGTATTCGAGAAATCACAGATTTGGAATGACCAGCTTCTTATGCAATGGCTGAACGGGTCATCCCTTTGGCCTTCATCTGGACAACCTCCTGTCGCAGGGTTTCAGTCACCTTACTGATCTTGCAATCTCAGTGAAAATGGGAGGGATGCTACAAGTTTGTCACATAATTAAGGAAATTAGCACTAGGTACCAGATTAACACCAATAACTTGGAGGTATCCGTAAGTGTTCTCTAATTTTGAGTCCTTTTTCAAAAATCTCATTTAAGTTTTTATACTGTGCTTCAGAATACAATTATTTTATGAAATATGCTCAAAAAAACTACTGCAAAAAATAAAAAAACGATTTGTTGAGTCAGCTTAAAATAATTTGTTACCCTGCTGCCTTAAAATTTTAAGTTCAGTCAACTAAAATAAGTTTATTCAATGTTAAGTTGTACTAAGTAACAACTTAGATATTTGTGTTTGCTAAACTTAACAGATGGGTAAGTAACCCAGCTGCCTTAAAATTTGAAGTTGATTCAACTCAAATATCTAAGTTGTCACTTAGTATAATTTAACATTTCAAGTTGAATAAACTTTTTTTGAGTTGACTGAACTCAAAATTTTAAGGCAGCCAGGTTACAAATTATTTTAAGTTGACTCAACAAATTGCTTTTTTGCTAACTTTAACAAATTGCTAACTTTGATCTCCACTGTAGTTTTGTTTTGTGCAGTCTGTTTTATTTAGCACAATGTAGTTTTGTTTTGCACAAAATAGATTTTGTGCAATCCAATTTTGTTTTGCTCAGCTGAGTTTTGTTTTGTGCATTCTATTTTTTTTGGCACAATTGTTGTTTTTATGGCTCAGCCTTTTTTTGTTTTACACAATATGTAATATGTCCTGTGCAATTCCTAGTTTTGTTTTGCACAGTCTAGTTTTGTTTTGCACAAAGTAATTTTGTGCAGTCAAATGTTGTTTTGCAAAATGTGCTTTTGTTTGGCACTGTCAATTTTTGTTTCGTGCATTCAATTGTTTAGCACAATTTTGCAATATCGTTTTGTTTTGCACAACCATGTTTTTGGCTCAATCTTATTTTATTAAGCACAATTTGGGTTTGTTTTACATCAGTCACTGTCCATCACTGAACCATGAGATATCACAGTACAATATGCTCAGTACTTACCACTCAATGTACAGATTCTATTTGCATCGCAGATATGAGTGCTCGTTCACACTGTGTAAGCTTATCTTAAAAGTTTTGTAAGAAACACTGGTGTTCATTGGTATTCAGTCTGCCCCACTTGTCCAAAAGCGTCTTTGTTGGGCCAGGTGCTGTCTGGCCTCACAAGGGCAGAAAGTCTGACAGCACTAGTTTCCTGTAGCCGGCGATATTAGCATCCACTTGTGTATGGATCCTATGTGGGCAGTGGCTGTTCTTCCTGCCAGGACGGGTGAGAGGGTGGCCGACTGCCCGCGTGTACCCAGCAGGTGTCAGCCGGGCAGATGTACCCGCTCGGATAACAGTAGTGGCACTGTGGAGACGCTCAGGTCATCACACAGCCCTCCTTCATCAGTGGCCGTTACACTCGTCTCTCTCAGAGCATCCTGCCCACCCCCATAATGGCCACAGATCATTAGCTTCTGATACTAAGTGCCAGTCCAAGCCACAGTGGTGAAGCCTAGTAGATAAGAAACCTAAAGTTTGCAGATTTGAACCCACAATGGATCACATATCATCACTGTGCCCTTGAGCAAGAAATAATCCGGCCAAAATATGAAGGTTCTGTCATCACTGACTCAACTGTCATATCTTTTTAAACCTAAAAGCCTTTCGTTCTTCTGCAGAACACAAAGATAAATGACGAGTTCTGTCATGAAACGCGAACTGATGATACAGCATTAAACTACTTGGCACAAGCTGATTGGTTAATGTTGCATATGCAGGCAATAAGCTTGCTGCTTTACATTTAAATAGCATTCATTAGAACATTTTGCGGCATGCTTTTAGAGTTACTCTGAAACCCTCCACCTCCCCAGCTCCACCTGTTTAGATCTGCTACGAGTTATTTTATATGCTATTTGTTTTTTAGTCCATGCAGTGACTAGTCCGCATTGAATTTCATTATATGGACAAAAACTATTCTTTTTTATTTTTTGTTTGGCAGCTTTTGTCTTGTTTGCCAGTAAAAATATCTAAACGTTAATTATGAGAAATTTTCTTCTGTGGAGTTCAGCAGCAATGAGAAACTATAAATCTGTGTCCATGTGTCTGTGGTTTTCTTCTACAAAAAAATCTGTTTCAGAGTTTGACAGATTCATTGAAGATTTTTGGCTGGGTTTGTTTACAAAAACAACACTATATAGCTCAGCATATGAAATCTGTCTTCCCGAATCATTTTATTCAGTATTATTAATTATACATCAGTAAGTATTTGAGAGCGAAGGTTGTTTGCCCGCCAGAAGTTGAAGTCTGGTGTAAAGCACAGAGAAAAGTTGAGGTGTTGAGCGTCTAGTCACTGAGCTCTGTCCAGACCATCTGTTCGTGTGGAAAGACCTTCAGACAAGTGCCTTTTGAAATATGTCTTCTGTTTATCATTCTCAGTGTGAGCCCAAGATTTCCCAAAAACACACAGTGAGATGAGTCCAGAAAGTAGGCCAGGTGTGTGATAGAGTTTGTTTGTCCCTTAAAGTACCTTCAAGTGTTTATCAAAAAGTATTCCTAAGAGAAAAACAGAGATGGAAATGGTAAAAAGGAAGAAAAATAAACTTTTAGTCAATGCTGGGGAAAACAACTTAATGTCAGAACTGACTTGAGGTGGGATGCCTAAGTGACTACTGTACATTTAGTTTCTGAATGAATTCGTGTTTTGAATGAATCGTGTGAATCAATGATTCAAAAGCCCATTCACTCCATTCCTGAATGAATCAGATGTTTAAATGAATCGAATGGATAAATGAATGACTCATAAAGACATTTACCACCACCTGCTGGCAGATTTAGTTTCTTATTTAGAGTGTAATTTCATTACAAAAATAAAAATAATAAAATAAAAACATTAAAGGGATACTTCACAAAAAAATAAAAAAGTAAATTCTGTCATCCTTTACTTACCCTCATGTGGTTTCAAACCTTTCTTTTGTGGAACATAAAAGAACGTATTTTGAATACTGTTGGTAACAAAGCTGTTTTGGTTATAATGACTTTCTTCGTATGAACAAAAAATACTAAGAAATTTCTCAAATGATTTTCTTTCATGTTCCATAGTTCACGTTCTATATTGAGTAAAATAATATATATATAAAATAATATATATATAATAATATATAATATATATGTTTGAATTTAATATACGTAAATTCTATGTTGAGTCAAATAAAATATTTCTTTCTAAAACTATAATTTTGAATGCCTCACTTAACACAAAAATAACTATAAATAATCTTTTGAAGGTGTTTTCACAGTCAAATTTATTTTACAATTAATTAGATTAAAATTTTAATCAACTGACAGCTGTGGTTTTAATACCACTATTGATCCAGATTGCATAATCTTTAATTATTTTGCATTTAAAGAACTATATTATTTAAAGTGTACCTAAAGTAAACTTGCAATAGTTTAGCACAATCAGATTTACTTAAGCATATCTCTAGTTGGACTTCAGCATTACTTCCACACAATTAAACTGTGAAAACTGCTTGATATGCCGTCAGCACATTAATTAGCACTGCCGCTAAAAATATCAAAACTAAAACCAGATGAGTGAAAAAATCTAATGAACTAGTCAACCTCAACAGCGGACTAGTTTGTGGTTGGATTAGTCGACTACTGCGACCCATCCTTTGGGAACATACAATATATTTTTAGAGATTTGATGCTGATCTCAGCAAGACGTTTTGGGCTATAAATTCTTCTCCCTTGTGTTTATCCTGCAACAGCTTGTAGTGTGGATGAAAAAGCTCATGGTAGGCACAGATGGACAGATGTTCAGAGGCATTAATTGCTTGCTTTGTTTGTTTTTCACCAGGTGTTTGCGCTGTTGAAAGCAAAACTGCTAAAGGCTAACAGTGACCCACATGCAGAGGAAGTTAGGATTTCACTGCTGAAAATGCACAATCCATATTCCTAGAGACTTGTATTAGCGCTTGACAGATAGATACACATAAGAGTGATTATGTAGAATTATGCTGAAATGGAAAGTTCTACACATCCAGTGTAATCTAGTTACGATATGGTGGCAAAATATGATCTGCATCATGTGTAAAAATGTAAAAAAGGTGTGTACATTGCATTGACATATTACATGGATGTTCTGGATGATAGGGACACTACAGATACTACTAGTTTTTGTCTGTGCCATCACATGCTCTCCATGTGGTCCTGAGCTTGTAAGGGTATTAAATATGAAAGAATCTGGACTCAACTTGTCCCGTCTTTGTTTCTCTCCCAGCGCCCCCTACGTTCACGGACACGCCACCGCAGTACGTGGAGGCGAGGGAGGGTGGCAGCATTACTCTGACCTGCACTGCCTTCGGAAACCCCAAGCCGGTGGTCACCTGGCTGAGAGAGGGGGATCAGCTGACCAGCAACAAGAAATACACGGTAATATCTGAATATCCTGAAAACAAAATTCACTTGTGTAGAAAACTACATACATGTTAAAGGATTAGTTCACTTACAGAACTTTAAGGTTTTTGAGGAAAACATTCCAGGATTTTTCTTCATATAGTGGACTTCATTGGGGATCAGCAGGTTGAAGGTCCAAATTACAGTTTCATTGAAGCTTCAAAGGGCTCTAACACGGTCCCAGCTGAAGAATAAGAGTCTTATCTAGTGCAACGATTGGTCATTTTCTAAAAAAAATAAAATTTGTATACTTTTTAGGCACACTATTGTTCATAAGTTAGGGATCAGTATGTTTTTTTTTTTTCTTTTAAGAAATTAATACTTTATTTGCAAAGTATGCATTACATTTTTTTAAAGTGACATTAATGTTATTCATTTTATTAAAAAATAACTTTCTATTTGAGAATCCTGAAAAAAGTCACATTTTCCACAAAAATGTAAAGCAGCACAATCTTTCTAGCATGGGATAAAAACAAGGTAACTGCAACATTTCACTCACAATTTGGACTTTTTTCCTCACAATTCAGAGATTTGCAAGATATAAACTCAGGACTGCAATAAACTTGCATTTTTGTGGGAACAAAGGTCAGAAGAAAAGTCAGAACTCGGAATTGCGAGACAAAAATAAGAATTGTGAAAAATAAAGGTATTCTTTATTTTTTATTGTGTGGTGGAACGAATTGTGAGATGAGAACAGATTTGAGGAGAATTGCAAGGAAAACGTTTTTAGTTTTTAGAATTTTTATCTCACGATTATGACTTTTTTCTCAGAATTGTGAATTTCTATCACAGTTTTGACTTTTTTCCCCCTAAGAATTGTGAGTGGTGAGATAAAAAGTTGCAATTTTATTATTGTGGGGTTAAACGAGTTATGAGATGTAAACTCAGAGTTCTGAAGAAAAAATTTAGAATTGCTACTATATATATATTAGCTTTTAGAATTTTTATCTCACAATTATGTCTTCTTTTCTCTCTCAGAATTGTGAATTTATGAATTTTGTTCATTTTAATTCAGATTTAGTTTGATTTTCAAACAAAATATGGATTAACATAATTTTTAATAAAATGTAACAAAATGTATTGTTAATTCATATTTTCTTTGAAAAGTTTAGTAAATTGTTACATTTAATAAATTATTATTTATGATTATTAGAATTATAATTTTAATGAAAATGTTGTAAAAATTATCATTATTAGCATGCCTTTGCATTACATAACAAAATATCAAACACGGAGGTATTTATTAAATTATATTTTATTATAAACTTTTCAAATAAAACTTTTCAAATTATTATTTAATTCTGAATTTGTGAAATAATCTACAGTGTTTTTAGAATTTATCTCATAATTATGACTTCATTTCTCAAAACTGTGAATTTCTATCACAATTTAGATTTTTTTTCCCCTCAGAATTGCTAGTGGTGAGATAAGAAGTTGCAATTATCTTTTTTATTTTTTATTGTGTGGTGGAACGAATTACGAGATGTAAAAAAGTCAGAATTGCTACAAAATCTCTGTCTATCTATCTATCTATATGTTAGTTTTAAGAATTTTTTTCTCAGAATTGTGAATTTATATTTAGCAATTTTTACTTTTTCCCCTCAGAAATACGAGTGGTGAGATAACAGGTTGCAATTATCTGTTTTATTTATTTATCCTGTGGGCTTTCATAGTTTTCAACATTGATAATAATAAGAAATATTTTTGAGTATCAAATCAGCATATTAGACTGATTTCTAAAGGATCATTTGACACTGAAGACTGGAGTAATGATGCTGAAAATCCAGCTTTGCATCACAGAAATAAATTAATCATAATAATATTTCAAAATATTACAGTATATGCCTTGGCGAGCATTAGAAACTTATTTAAAAAATGATTAGGATGATGCACAAACTAAGTGTTTTATTATTATTATTATTATTATTATTCTTTCATTTAATATATATATTATCTGAATAATATATATTTTAAAAACAATTATATTATATTATGTTATATTATATTATATGTAATAAGAGCTTGTTTTAAAGATGTTTACTACTTTTTCTCAGTCGCTTTGGTGCATTTCTCGAATCATCCTTAATATTTGCAAAGAAGTGTGTGCATTTCTCAAACCAGTTTGTACAAACAGCACAACACAATGGATTACCTGCAAAAGCCTGTAACTTAATCACAATCTTTAGTTAATCTATCAAAAGTAAGTATTTATGTCAATGAACATATCATTGCCATGAGAATGAAAAGTCCTTGTGTCATTGTTCACAAACAAGATGCTAGTCAAAATGCTTAGTCATGTTGTCAATATAACAGCACACTCTGTTAGCATTACCTGATGTAAACTATGGCAATAGTTTGCATGACAGTAACTGTATTGAAATGCATAAGGCTGCACTTCTTATGTATGCGATATATACATTTCAAAAGTACAAATTTACACATTACTGTATGTGAGATATTGATTGAAATAGACTGGATAGGATTCACAGTTACACTATCACTAGTGGTCTGACAAAAAAAAAAAAAAAAACATGATTGTGATATAGATTTTTTAGTGTTCGCTTATCTGCAGTACATCTAGGACGTTTCCTATCAGGTGTCAAATAGACGTTTATTAGATGTCTTTACTGTAAGATGTTTATTATTTAGAGTGTATGTAAAACTGACATCTTACAGACGTCTATCAGATGTTTGTACACGGCTGATGCTTTTCAGATCAAGCGATATTTAACAGACATACGTGTGCTGTCTGGGATGGGCACAAAAGCAAAAATACAAAATTAGAAAGGCAAACACAGGAATCATCCCTTAGGCAGAACTTTGTATGAGGCTGTAGCATGCAGCATTGTATGAGGAATTTCAGAGAACTGGTTTGTCATTGGTTGATCTACATTCTCTTTATTAGTGAAAGTCAAGATTCACCTGCACAATGCATGGCAAATTTACAAAAAGACTAATAGAAAATGTATAGAAAATGGAGGTTGAACAAGTAGTTTTGAGAATTTCATTTCTGATCTGAGAAATGCACCAAAGTGAAAAAACTAAATGTGTTTGCAAAAAAACTTTTTCTCAGTAGTTCTCAGTTCCAGATGAGCACTTTCGTTTAGGTTAGCTTGATAAAGTAAGGTTGCCTTGATAAATTGACAATGTACTTTTGTCTCCAAATATAGCCGGCATGAATTTAGTCTAGCCATGAATTTGATCCGCAGTGAATAGTACTGTCTCATTTTTCTTTTGGAAATGGAAGCGTGAATCATCACTAGCTATTTGTAAGGAAAGGCTCTGTCAGTCGTGGGCCGGCGTCGGGGGTCTGACAGCTGAAGAGCACACGCCTGCAGTGGGAACGGAGAAAAACTGACAAGCGTGTTTCCACCTTACACTGCACGCGGGTTGCGAGGGAGGAGGCGGCGCAGGATTTGACAGAACAGGCAGTCAGTCTGGCTCCAGTAGGCATTGCCTCTCAGCACATCAGAGGAGCGATCCCTGAGGAAACAGACAAATAAAAGACAAGAGAGACAGTGTAGCCACTTCTGTCTTACATCTGAACGTTCATTTTCATCTGTTTTAGACCAGCCACCTGCGCCGCCTTTGTTAGCCGCGCTCGTCCTGTTCCGCATTTCCCAGCGTGTTTTTGGTCACAGCTAGCATTTACGCCGGGCGCGTTTGAGTGCCATTTGCCGTATTCTGCCTGCCACTCTCGCTCACCGACGATTGATGAACAGGAAGTGATGGCTGGCTGCTGTTTTTTCCTCCGTGACCGCTCTTAGCAAGGTTACTCTTCAACCCCGTGGCTGCTCTTATCCTCCTCGCTCCGCGGCACTGCGGCGTATTCCCTAAAGGTCACGTTTGGGACGTCTCACAAGCCGTTTGACGGTTGAGGCGTGAAGACGGTGTAGAGCCTGTGTAGAGAACGCCCACGTTAAAATGATTTGCATATCTTTACCAGGTGCATTATATAACAAAATAGGAAACACTAAGGGATTTATTAAAGTATGTTGGATTATAAATGTTTTAAGTAAAACATTTAAAAAATATTATGTTTATTTGAATTAAACTGTTGATGAATGATATTCTAGTAATAATAAAATTTTTAATTAAATGTTATAAAATTTAATGTCAATTCATGTTTTCTTTTGAAAAGTTTATTAAATTGTTACATTTAATAAATTATGATGTTGAAATTATTAATTACCATGTTTTTGCATGTAACAAAATATCAAACACTGAGGTATTTATTAAAATAAATTGTTATAAATGTTTTAAGTAAAACATTCCAGCATTATTCTGTTTATTTGTGAAATTATGTAGTATTTGAATTTAAATATTAATGATATTTTATTAATAATAACATTAATTAATAAAGAATGTATAATATTTTAACTACATTTAATTTTAATTCTCTTATTTTCAAACAAAATGCTGATTAACATTTTTTAAATGTAACAATGTTAAATTAAAAATTCATAATGTTAATTCATATTTTCTTTGAAAGATTTAGTAAATTATTACATTTAATAAATTATGTATGATTATAACACTTATAATTTTAATTAAAATGTTCATTATTAGCAATCTGTATTAACAAAATATCAAACACTGAGGTATTTATTAAAATAGATTGTATTATAAACTTTTTATTATTATTATTATTAGTAGTAGTAGTATTATTATTATGAATTAATGAATTACACTTTTTATTTGTGAAACAATCTAATATTTTAATTGAAATATTAATTAAATAATATATTATTATTATTATCATTATTAATGATAATAATAATATTAATAATAATAATATCTTTATTAATTATAATAATAATACTAATAATAATAATAATAATAATAATAATACAGAATTTATAATAATTTATTAAATGTAACAAAATGTAATGTTAATTCAGATTTTCTCAGATTTTCAAACAAGATTAACAGAAGAAAAATTTAATGTAACAAACTAATGTTAATTCATAATTTCTTTGAAAGGTTTATTTAATTGTTACATTCAATAAATTATTATTTATGATTATTACGATAATAATTTTTATTAAAATGTTTAAAATTAAAATTATCATTAATTAGCATGTCTTTGCATTATATAACAAAATATCAAACACTGAGGTATTTACTAAAATATACTGTATTGTAAACCTTTTTCTAATTATTATTATTTAATATCATAATATTTAATTATGAATTAATGAATTACATTTTGTTTATTTGTGAACAAATTTACTTATTTTAATTAATATTTATTAATTAAATAATTTTAATTAATTCATTTTTTATAATAATAATAGTAATAATAATTATTATATAATAATAGCATTTTAATTAATAAAAAAGTAAAAAAAAATTAAATGTAACAAAATTGAATATTATTTCCAATTTTCTTTGTTTTTCAAACAAAATGTAATAAATTGTTACATTTAATAAATTATTATTTATGATTACTACAATTATAATAGGCTATCATAAATAGGCAAATTAATGATAAATTATAAATTAAATTAAATTTATCATCATTAATATTCTAATCAAAATATTAATTAATAATATTAAAACATTAAATGTAACATTTTTTTGAAAAGTTTATTAAATTGTTAGAAATAAATAAATAATTATTTCTGATTATTACAATTATAGCTTTAATTAAAATGTTCATCATTAATCATCATTAATTTGTGTCTTTGCATTATATAACAAAATGTCAAACCCAGTTGCAGTTATTGTAGCAGCAAACCTTTCAAACAAAACATTACAAAAATTATTAATGTTATATTAAATAATTATGTATTATAATTATGTAATAATTAAGGAACTTTGCTGCCGGCTGCAACTCTGCATCTACACAAACTTAGTGCCGGTCACTTTCAGGCGCTGCGTAATATCATTGCGCCTGCTGCACCCATGGTACGGCAGCAAAGTTCCTTGATTATTACGCCGAAATGAGAGTATAGTTCCTAGCCAAATCAACCTAGAAAATCACAACTTTTCATTTTCCGTCAGTCTTAGTACACGATGTAACTACAGAAGAGTCAAGTTTTAAACAGGAAAAAAAATCGTCATTATATATGGTCATTTTTGAGCGACATGCTATCGGTTTAATCGGATTCAATTATCTATGCTAAGCTACGCTAAAAATGCTACCGCCAGACCCGGAGATGGCTGGATTCGAAAACGGTAAAACTCAACTGTTTAACTGTAGGGGAGTTGGACAATGAGCCTATTTTTTTTTTTTTTTTAAAGTGAAGCGTTCCTTTACTAGCTCAGAAAAGTGAAGTTAGCATTAAGAAAAGTTTTATTAGCATTATTTGCTTTTACGTGCCACTTGGTTTCATATTTACTTACAGTGAAATACATTTTATGAGTGGCTTAAGTGTGCAAAAGATACTTTTTGATTTTTACGTGAGTGAATGTGAATTCTGGCAGAAGGCTAGGCAATTCCACATCACATTTAGTAAATTGCCTCATACGCTGTGATTAATCTTGATTCGGCTGCAATTAGATTGTATCAAATCTATATTTAATTATTAATTCTGTAAGGAGAAAGCACTCAGCTTCGGCTCTTGGCTCTTACGTTTAAAAGCCGTTCCCACTGCTAACCATCCACAGTCCCAGACATTTACTCAAAAGAAGCGTGTCGTGACCTCACCTTTGAGAACAGTGCCGATGAGGCCGGTGGTCCTCCATTATTTTCCCTGCTTCCATGGCTAGAAGTGAGAGAAATGGAGGAATGCGGTGAAGGAATACACACGCTAAAGAGCAAGAGGCACAGATGTCTCGTCTGGATGTTTCTCACCCTGCCCTCCTCCGCAGCCGTGCGTGTTTAAATAAAGCTCTGCACACACACACACACACACATACACAGTGTTTGAGAGAGTTTATTACCTGCTCTCGTCTGGGTCATCAGTGTGATGTGTCTGTCAGCGACAGGACGGTGATGGAACAGGCCGGGAGGATTGTGTCAACCGTCCAGCGGGACTTGACACACCTTGGGATATTGTGTGGGAGGAACAATAAGGCCAGTCTCCTCTGGCTAGAGCTAGACGTGCAGGGAATAAGACTCGACCCGCTCCTCTTCCAAAATGTCCTGTCAGGAACCTGTGCAGTATTTTTTGTCATCCATGTGTTGTTTGGAAAGATGCAGCTGCACTTTGAAGCTCAGATGGGGATGCAGATGTATTTTGATTGGTCTGTTACAAAGCACACAAGCAAAATGTTGCATAATTTCTTTTTACATATGGTTTGAAATCTGATTTTTAATTTGAAATGTTTTTATTATTTTTTTATCTGATTTCTAAAAACTTTAAAGTTCAATTACAATATTAACTTTAAACAATTTAATACGTTTAATTTTTAACCATTTTATAGCAACACTTTTCTGTATTGAATGAAAAATGAATATGTATGTATAAATGTGTTCCCATATGTCTGTATATCTGTTATAAACCAACACAAAATGAGATAGAATGAAACTAAATTAAATATATATTATCTGCACGTCAGTATTAAATTATTTTTATATATTATATTAATTAAATATTTTTGTTAATTATATTACATTATTATAAAATTTGATGTATAATTGTATATATTATATATTATTTTTTATACGTAATATTGATATGAAATACATTTCTATAAATAAAATATATTTTTAATGAATGTATACATTTTTATATTTTAATTAAATATTATTTTAATATATTATATATTTTAATTGTTTAATAAGTATAATAATATTGATATATAATACATTTTTTTATAAAAATATATTTATATTAAATGTATACATTTTATAAATATTTTAAAAATGTCTATTTTATAAATGTTTTTTTTTTAATTCTAGCAATTCTTTTTTTAATTGAATGAAGATTGAATATGGTAGAAAACAAATATGCTGCAATAAATACATAAAAGTAACAATAAGAATAATTACTAATTATATGTTAATTATATTGTATTACTATAATATTTTATATATTTTTTATATATTTGAATTATTTTTATAAGTATAATATTGATATATAATACATTTTCATAAATAAAATATATAATTATATTAATTGTATAAATTATTTTGATAAAATATATATTTTATAAATGTATTGTTTTTAATTCTATTTTAATAACTGAATGAAGAAAAACTACATAATAACATAATAATAACAATAAGTATAAAAAAAAAGTAACTTAATTTAATCTATATTATTTGGAAATTATATTATATTATATTATATCATATTATATTATATTTTTTTTTATTTTTGCCCTTTATTTTTCCAGGAAGGTTCTGTCTCCATTAGTGCTGGGCAATTGCGATTAATTGCATCCAAAATGAAAGTTTTTGTGTACATAATATATGTGTGTGCACTACATTTATTATGTATATATAAATACACATGCAAGTATATATTTAAGAAAAATTTTATGTTTATATAATAAATATATTGTGATTAATCGTGATTAATCGTTGCCCAGCACTAATTGAGATTAAATGAAATCTCTTGTTCCTGGCCAGGATTATATTATATTATATTATATTATATTATATTATATTTTATAATATAATTTTTTAAATTTTTGCCCTTTATTTTTCCAGGAAGGTCCTATTAAGATTAGTGCTGGGATACGATTAATCGTGATTAATCGCATCCAAAATAAACATTTCTGTGTACATAATATATGTGTGTGTGCTGTAAACATTTATTATGTATATATAAATACACACTGATATATATATATATATATATAGGAAAAATATTTCATGTTTATATATTCAATATATTGCGATTAATCGCAATTAATCGTTGTCCAGCACTAATTGAGATAAAAGGAAATCCCTTCTTCCTGGCCAGGATTATATTATATTATATTATATTATATTATATTATATTATATTATATTATATTATATTATATTATATTATATTATATTATATTATATTATATTATATTATATTATATTATATTATATTATATTATATTATGGGCCCCTTATATCCTCATAGGTTGAAAATGGGGTGTAAAGAACTCAATGCATATTAGCGACATGTTAAACCAACTAGTTACCACACTGATTTTTTACCATTTTGTGTAACCAATGTTTAATACTTAGACTGTTTCCATAGGTGAGTGACGGCAGTCTGACGGTGCAGGCCATCACGAGGGAGGATCGAGGGGCCTACAGCTGCCGTGCCCACAGTGACCAGGGAGAGGCGCTACACACCACCCGCCTTCTAGTGCAAGGTGAGCATCCACGGATTGCAATGTCTGTGTTGCAACACATATCCATTGATTTTCCTCCTCCAGCAAAGAGATACATACACAACAAACAGGCGCATCTATACAAAAAAAAAGAAAACTTCCAGTACTGAGAAGCCAGCAAACGTCCTTCACTATCAATATTTGTCTTTTTACTCACTACTGTGGTCAACGCGTCCTGTCGATACTAGGTGCTACGATGCAAAGCCCTCGGTGCTCCCTGGTTAATTAGTCTCTTTCAGTGAATCTGTGTATGGACACATCAGTGTTGTCAAAGTCTGGCCTTTACGTCTCGTCACTCTAAGCACATCTGCCGCAGTCAATACGCTCAGTCCGCTCCATCTGCATAGATCACTTCCTGTCACTCAGCTCCTAATGGAGCCTTCCAGTAGAAGCTGTTTACAGCCCTGCTCAGAGCGATGGAGGTGATATACTGCAGGTTTACAGTTACCGCTCATGCCTTCTACACACTCCCTCACCTTCAGAGTGCCTTATTTATTTACCTGTAGTTCACATGAGGATCTTATATATCTGTCTCATAACTGATGATTTACAGCCTTACTGAAAAGATCAGCTCGAATTAAAGGGATAGTTCACCCAAAAATGAAAATTACTCACCCTCAAGCCATCCTAGGTGTATATGATGTTCTGCTTTCAGACAAATACGACCGTAGTTATATTAAAAGCTGTGTGGAGCACTTTTTATGATGGATGGATGCACTTTTTTGGACTTTAAAATCTCAAAAGCCATTCACTGCCATTATAAAGCTTGAAAGAGCCAAGACATTTTTTAATATAACTTCATTAGTATTCGTCTAAAAGAAGAAAGTCATATACACCTAGGATGGCTTGAGGGTGAGTAAATCATGGGGTACTTTTATTTTTAGGTGAACTGTCCCTTTAATTTCTACGCTGTTCGGGGTAATTTGTGCTGTGCGGGTGCTGGTCTAGCTGGTGGCCAATAGAAAAGGATAATCAGAATGAAGATGTCTTTAATATTTCAGTGATTTCACCTAGACTGTAAGGAGAATAAAAGGAGAAAAGGACCCTTGTTCAGTGTTGCATGATTTTCCTGTGAAATTGGGCTACTGTAATGCTGTTGCCGTGGGTTGTTTTTCATGTCCGTGGGTTGAAGCGACCCCAAAAACATGATATTTATCACCTGGAATGCGAATTTTACCAGGGGAACCCCACCAAAAAAACATGTATTTTAGCCTGACAATTGCTTTTTTTAACAGGGAATCCCCTCGAAATGGGATTGGGTTAGTTTTGAGTAGCAATTGGACGGGTTTTGTGAAAACTGTCAACCCTGCCCTGGTTATCTCTCCATCTGTGCTCAGTTTTCACAAAATACCAAAGTCGGCAATCATAAAGTGAGAAAATGTATTATGAATTCAGATAATTTCTGAGCTATGCTATCAGCGTTCACTTAATTCTACATTTTTATTAAAAGTCAATAATTGTCTTTGTTTTCATTCTGTGAACAAGCATTTACTTTTGCCACATAAAAATGGTAAATCATAGTTGTGATATAATTATGACAAAAAGTGGGATACTATGTCATTATTATGAGATAAAAAGTAGAAACTATGAGATACTCATTATGGCATAAAAAGACAAAATATCAAAAGTGCACTATGAGTAATAATTTCGACTTTTTATCCAATGACATAAGTCGTAATTACGACATAAACAGTCAAAAGTATGAGATAACACGTCATATGGTTATCATGACATATGACATAAATATGACTTAGTAGCTCATATCTAGTATATCTTCAAAATGTTAGAATTTGAAAGATCTCAGACTTTTGACAGTAAATGTTGAAAATTTACTCTCAATTTTGACTTTTTGTTATGATTTCTACTTTTCATGTCATAATTATGACTTAGTTTGTTATAATGTAGAAATACTATCTTACTATGACTTAGTATATCATAATTTAGATTTTTTTCATATGGTTAGAGTATGACTTAGTATGTCATAGCTTTGGCTTTTTATGTTATAATTTAGACTCATTATGACTCAGTATCTCATAATTTATATATTTTATCTCATATTTATGACTATGTCATAATTATGATTTACCAAGGCATTTTTTTTCTTGTCAGTGTCATAAAAAAGGCTTCCATAGCATTTAAAGGGATAGTTCACCCAAAAATGAAAATTCTGTAATTAATTACTCGCCCTCATGTTGTTCCAAACCTGTAAGACCTGGAACACAGATTAAAGGAGGAGTCCACTTTCAGAACAACAATTTACAAATAATTTACTCACCCCCTTGTCATCCAAGATGTTCATGTCTTTCTTTCTTCAGTCGTAAAGAAATTATGTTTTTTGAGGAAAACATTTCAGCATTTTTCTCCATGTAATGGACTGATATGGTGCCCCGATTTTCCAAAATGCAGTTTAAATGCAGCTTCAAACGATCCCAAATGCGGTTGTAAATGATCCCAGCCGAGAAAGAAAGGTCTTATCTAGCGTAACGATCGATTATTTAAAAAATAAAAATAATACAGTTTATATACTTTTTAATGCCAAATGCTCATCTTGTCTTACTGTGCCTGGACTGTTTTTGTTCCGGTTCATGGCAGTTAGGGTAAGTCGAAAAACTCCCATCTCATGTTCTCCCTCAACTTCAAAATCGTCCTATATCGCTGTTTTACCTTTTTTGTTAAGGGTGTTTGATCTTCTTTGCATGTTCACTTTGCAAAGCCTGGGTCGGTACTTCTGCAGTGATGTAGGATGATTTTGAAATGATTGTTGAAGTTGAGGAGAAAATACGATTGGAGTTTTTTGACATACCCTAACTGTCTTGAGCCAGAATACACAGAGTTCAGAGAGAGAAAGGCAAGATGAGCGTTTGAGATTAAAAAGTATTAAAATTGCATTTTTTTAATGAAAATAACTGATCGTTTCACTAGATAAGACCCTTCTTCCTCGACTGGGATCGTTTACAACCGCATTTGCGATCGTTTGAAGCCGCATTTAAACTGCATTTTGGAAGTTCAAAATCGGGGCACCATATCAGTCCATTATATGGAGAAAAATGCTGAAATGTTTTCCTCACAAAACATAATTTCTTTACGACTGAAGAAAGAAAGACATGAACATCTTGGATGACAAGGGGGTGAGTACATTATATGTGAATCTTTGTTTTGGAAGTGGACTTCTCCTTTAAGATAATTCTGTCAGGACCACTATTGTCAAAGATGATTGACAATTAGCATACAGTTTGGATTGGCGGTATGGGATAGGAGAAGGGAGAGCAGCAATAACCCCCCTAGAGAAAACAGAACAGAACCAACATAAATGTATTGCAGATATCATTAATGTTCAGTGATTTCACGTAAACATTTTTGAAATTAGTCAGATTTAAAAGAGAATCAGAACACAGAATCCTGACTGAACAGAGGAGGAGTTGGGGATGGAGGAGGATAATTAGATATTGAACAGTGTGAAAGCTGGTGATAATACTGAAGGACCTTATATATATATATATATATATATATATATATATATATATATATATATATATATATGTGTGTGTGTGCTGTGATAGGTGTCGAATCCCTATAGGTGGACGTGATCTGATGATCAGCTTGACTTGATTTTTTTATGAAATCTGAGAGCTTTCTGACCCTGCATAGACAGCAACGCAACTAAAACCTTCAAGACCCAAAAACACTGATAGAATAGTCCATGTGACATCAGTGGTTCAACGGTAATCGTACAAAGCTATACTTTTTGTGTGTAAAGAAAACAAAAATAACAACTTTGTTCTACAATTCTTCTCCTCCAAGTCACCGTCCTCCACCATTATAGAGAGTACAATTTTTTTTCCTTTGCACACAGAAAGTATTCTTGTAGCTTCATAACATTACGGTTGAACCACTGTTGCCACTTTGACTATTTTAGTGATGTCCTTACTACCTTTCTGGGCCTTGAATGTGTCAGTTGTGTTGCTGTCTATGCAGGGTCAGAAAGCTGTTGGATTTCATTAAAAATATCTTAATTTGTGTTTCGAAGACGAATGAACAAGAGAGTGAGAAATTAATGACAGAATTTTAATTTTTGGGTGAGCTATCCCTTTAAGCCATGGATCACCTGGGAAAAGCTCTGCCTGTCTTGTCTCCTTCATGATGGATAAGAGAGGATCTGTTTGCTAAGTGTGTGAGTTTCATGCACATGCAAACAGAATAATCGTTGCTCGCTCTGAGTCAGCACCTGGTACTGGTACCACAGTCTCTCCCCATATGGCCTCGGCGTTAGTACAGAATGATGAAGTGGTTCAGTTTATTATCCATGGGCCGTGTACAGTATGACAGCAAACATGAGCAAGCTGCCTGTCACTGGCTTTGTGGCTTTCACTGCAGTCAGATTTATGGCAGTGGAGCATGGCTGTGAATACAGAGCAGCACGCTAACACACAGCCCGCACTGGGAAACAGAGCATTCAGAGGATGCTTGGACGCTCACTACATGATCTGCTAAGGGCTGGCTGAGATATATTGAATATTAACAATATGTTTGTGATTATTTGGCAGCGATCTAAAATGAAGCAATGTCTTGAATATCACAATTTTAATGCAAGGCTTTAAAAACAATTTTATATTTTGCGCCAAATTAGTGAAAGCTATATAATTTCATGAATAAAAACCAATTTATGCTGTGTGTACAATATTAAGATTTAAATTATATAGACATTATGTTGTTTCCAAAAGATTAAAGGTGCTAATGATGATTTATCTCATGATTTAATAAATAGCTTGGTAGCTTTGATAACCCTAAAAAAACATATTGAAACACATTGAAGAGTACTGTTTTAATGCATTTTTGGTTTTTACTTGGGCTTTACGTTTCTAAAAGCCCTAGAGACTTATTTTGTGATCTGTTGCTGAGAGATGTTTTAATGAGAATAATCAGAATAAGAATCATTTTATTCATTTCCTTGAATCAGATGTAATTGTTCATTTCAAATAAATGTTTCAAAATTTGCTTGCATTGTCACTTAAAAAAAAGGGGAAAATAAGTGTGAGGTTTTTTTTTTGTTGTTGTTGATGTTTATATTTATATTCTAAAATATATTCTAAAATTTTATTATAATTTAATATTTATATATTTAATATTTATATTAATTACATAAAAATTATATATATATATGTGTATATATATATACACACACACATTATATTTATATTCTAAAATGTTATTATAATTGAATATATATTTAATATTTATATTAATTGCATAAAACATTATATATATATATATATATATATATATATATATAATGTTTTATGCATAATGTTTTATGCAATTAATATAAATATTAAATATATATATATATATATATAAATATTAATAATATTTATATATTTAATATTTAATATTTATATTAAATATATATTTAATATAAATATTAAATATATATAATAAATATATATATACATACACATATGATTCCATTAAACATTTTGAATCCACTTGGCAACAATGTCTGCATAATTACATATATATATATATATATATATATATATATATATATATAATTTAATTAAGCAGACATTGTTTCCAAGTGGATATATATATATATATATTACATTTTGAAAAAAAAGTGTATATATATATATATATATATATATATATATATATATATATATATATATATATATAAAAGCATATTATATATAAAACATTTTGATTGTGTTATACGTTTTGAATCCGCTTGGCAACAATGTCTACTTAATTAAATTGATTGATTAAATCATTCCAATTAAAGCCATTCTGAGCAGATACATAAGCATTGAAACAGAACTGAATTCAAACTGAATATCTGATCATCTGAAACAAGTTTTTTAGTTATATCATCTGCCCTACCTGGACTTTAGGGCTTTAGTTGGAGTGATTTAGAAGAGGATCGTCTGCTCTCGTCTGAGTACCAACAAGTCAGATGGAGACACATATGAACTGTGCCGAGCCAAAATTGCCTTGGCCATGGGCTGTTTTGTTTAGTAAACTAGCAATATTGTTTTTACAAAAAGCAATATTCTCATGAAGCCTCTGGAGAGGCACTCTAGTTAAAACCTGCTTCAATAACATGAGCGCGAGCAACGCCAGGGATATTTTTAGACGCTTTCAAGTGATGCCTTTTGCGATTTCATTTTAATAAGCAAAGCTGCGCTACTGTCAATAATCCCCTTAGATGCAGTGTCATTTACTGCACATTAAGGAAACATCCAGGAAGCTCTCAGCATAGTCCACACATTAAGATGAGAAGATATTTCACAGCTAGTCATGGGTTTGTTTGTGCTAAGAGCAGCATTCATGCTGGATCTTTCTGCAGAGCACCCACAAATCTCACAGCGGTCCGAGTGTCACGACAGTATTCGTGTCTACCCACACGTCTAATTAAAAGTCTATTGGCAATTTCAGTGACAGCCTCATGTGGGAAGGATAATATTCTCTGTGGGAAGGTCTGACAGTAGTATCCTTGCTGTCTTTATTAGACAGGTTTATATACACACATAAACAAGGGGGAGAATTAGGATAATTGGAAGGAATACCACATCTGTGGCATGCAGTCCATTACCACAGACAATAATTCCTTTCCCTCGTGTGTGTAAACAAACACAAAATGTGTTTGCAGTAAATACGCTAAGAAACGGAAAGTTAGCGGGTGAAAGGCTTGCACCGCTAATAAATATTTGAGAACTATCACACTGTTTTCAAAGTATAACCACCCAAACATGTTAGCATGCTAGCTTGTTAGCCTTAAGTTAATTCTCATTTAGACAACCTGTTAATGAAATCTAATACTAAAGAAAAATAAAATAAGATGCTAGTATAGCAGTTTTGGGTTTTGTCTCCTCTTCCTTTTGTTTTCTGGTCCTGTCACTGGTTTATTGTTTTGTTTAATTAGTTATGTTGTAAGTGGATGTTCTTGATTAATTTTGTTATCTTTTTTTGGCTCAAAACCAGGGAACAAATATAAGGGGAAGCAGGAACTAAAAAAACTGTAAAGACAAAACAAAATAAAAGACAAACCAGAAGAAAAAAGCGACACATTTCTCATTTTAAACACTCCATTCTGCTTTCTTCATAAAAATCTATTGTAGATACTCAGTATTTGTAAAAAGGAGTCAACCAATATGTGCTTTTCTGGACTGATGCTGTTACAATAATTGCAGATAAAACAGACCGATTAACAATATTTTAAACTAACATGTATATATATGGTGTAAAAATTTATATTAATGTCAAAAGTAAGAATAACAAGGGCTCTGACACAAACTTTCTTTAATCGTTTTAATTATTTAATTGTTTTAATTATTTTATCTGCAAATCGGTTTTGAAAATGACCGATAGTGATAACCATAAAAATCAGCCAGGCCGATAATCGGTCGACCCCTAATTTGTGAGCATCTGAACTTTCTGTTCATATGATACAAAGCTAAATTTAAGAAGATAAAAGACACCTGTGATTGCTAATTAGTTACCATCGGTTTTAACATTTTATAATGTATGAAACCTGTTTCCACCTTAGAGTAAAAAAGCTTTGACTATTTGACTAGTTATTTATATCTCACAAATCTGTCTTTACTTTTCGTAACCGTTACTTTATATATCATAATTGTGACTTTATCTCGCAAATGTGTCTGTATCTCATAAACATCAACCTTTTATTTTACAGATGTGTCTTTCTCATACTGTACATGCAATTTTTGCACCCATACATGCAAATTTATTTCTCACAAATATAAATTTACTTCTCATTATTTACAGTTCTGTAAAATACCAGTAAAATTATTTTTTTTAGCTTTTACTTTTATTGTCTTTACTTTTCAGAACTGTTACTTATATAATAATTGTGACTTTATCTTACACATTTGTCTGTATCTCATAAACATCAATCTTTTGTTGTACAGATGTGTCTAATTGCAAATATTCACTATTAATATTTATTATTGTACAAAGGTGTCTTTCTCACACTCGTTATGACTGTACATTTGCAGCTTTCTCATAATTGTGACCTTATATCTAACTAGGGCTGGGTATTAAAATTTGTTTATATCGATACCGATGCGATAACGGTATCTTGACTTTAATATTGATACGATACCTTGCCTTCAATATTGATACTGATGCCTCAACTTCAATACTGATACTGATAACTTGACTTCAATATTGATACCGATATCTCAACTTCAATATTGGTATATCTCGACTTCAATATCAATACCGATACCTTGCCTTTGATATTGATACCAATACCTTGACTTCGAAATTGATACCATTACCTTGACTTCAAAACGATACCTCGACTTCAATATAGATACCGATACCTCAACTTCAATATCGATACCGAATCATTGCCTTCGATATTGATACCGATATCTCAACTTCAATACCGATATATCTAGACTTCAATATCGATACGATACTGCGACTTCTATATCAATACCAGTACCTTGCCTTTGATATTGATACGATACCTCGACTTCAATATCGATACCAATACCTCGACTTCAATATTGATACTGATACCTTGACTTCGATATTGATACCGATATCTTGACTTCAGTATCGATATATCTTGACTTCAATATCGATACCGATACCTTGACTTCTGTATCAATAACAATACCTTGCCCTTGATATTGATACGATACCTCGACTTCAATATCGATACGATACCTCGACTTCACTATCGATATATCTCGACTTCAATATTGATACCGATACCTTGACTTCAATATCGATATGATACCTCGACTTCTATATCAATACCAATACCTTGCCCTTGATATTGATATGATACCTCGACTTCGATATTGATACCGATATCTTGACTTCAATATCGATATGATACCTCGACTTCTATATCAATACCAATACCTTGCCTTTGATATTGATACGATACCTCGACTTCAATATCGATATGATACCTTGACTTCAATATCGATACCGATACCTTGACTTCTGTATCAATAACAATACCTTGCCTTTGATATTGATACGATACCTCGACTTCAATATGGATATATCTTGACTTCAATACCGATACCGATACCGATACCGATACCTTGACTTCAATATTGATACTGATACCTTGACTTCAATATTGATACCGACATCTCCACTTCAATATCGATATATCGACCTCAGTATCGATACCGATACCTCGACTTCAATATCGATACTGATACCTTGACTTCGATATTGATACCGATATCTCGACTTCAATATTGATACTGATACCTCGAAATCAATACCGATACCTCGACTTCAATATCAATACCGATACCTTGAATTCAATACTGATACCTCGACTTCAATATCAATACCGATACGTTGCCTTCGATTTTGATGCCGATATCTCGACTTCAATATCGATACCTCGATTTCAATATTGATACCGATACCTTATTAGGAAAGGTGATTGCAGAGTTTCAAAAAGAAAAAAAGCCCTTATACTCACTTCTGCTGTAGGTGAAGCTGGATCACCAATGATTTGCGTGAACATAGACGCATTTATGTAGATCGGGAGGCGCATTCCCTTCACAAACAAACGTAAACCACTGCATCTTCAGCGGCTCAGATGTTGTAAATGACGACCACTGTGTTCATTATTACATCAACACAACACCTCACAATATTATTCAGCAACACAACACCTCAGTCGCTCAATCAGAGATATTCTTGTCTAACTTAAATCCCTGCTCCGGATCGAAACAATGGAGGTCAGCCTGTTACAGCTTATTTGGGGCGGGTCTGAGGTAAGATGCTCATGTCAATCAACTATCGTGGAAGCGGCCTTTGTCGGTGTGATGCCATACCAACAGGCATCTGAGAATGGCTCGATTTGAAAAAGGGGATATTATTTTTACAGACTAATTAAAAACCACTGCATGGATTTTTATCATTATAGGGTAGATGTGTACATACACTGCCAACACACATTAATGTTCAAACAACATGAAAAAGTGAACTTTGCATCCGATGACCCCTTTAATAAAGTTCAAATAGTTTTAGGCTACTAGTTTTTCATTTTAAAAACACATAGCTTAGACAGATTCACCATTTCTATTCATTTTCCTCTGATTTATTGATGAGCATTAGCTGCTTCCAGCGCTGTCTGACTCAGAGAAAGCTCATTCGCTGCTCATATGTCAATCATATTATGCATTCATAACCTGCTGTCTCCAATGACGAACATCCATTACACTTCCACATTCAGTTTTGTACATGAGAAACCCAGGAAAACATTTCTACAGATGAAACCTGAAGCTAATAAACGCATGATTACAGCAGTATATGATTTGTATGTGATTCTTCATAAGATTCTGCCTATTTTCATAACAATACATGGAGTTTACATGAGAAATGCTAAGCAGTTGTAGCAATTACCTTGATATAAAAGGCTTCAAATAGAACACTTCAGCAACATTATATGGCCAAAACACACATTAGATCGCAATCAGAAGTTATTATAAACACTCGGTGGTGGTTTAAAGTGAGTTTTGAGTAAAAGTGTAGTATACATCTTATAAATTGTCTTATGTAGCATGGTGCTACAGTGTGCATGAATGGTCAGGCAACATGCGTTTTCGGTCGTGTAGTGTGGACGGAGATCTTTCCTGAAATGCAGTGGAAACACCAGTATGGACGAGGATCGTTTTTGTTTTAAAACACCCTAATTTTTCTGTTTTGATTTTTCCTAACTTGTCTGTCCATAATCCTTGTCGTTGTTTGCCTCCTCCAGGTCCTCCATACATCGTGTCACCACCTGAGAACATCACTGTTAACATATCCCAGAATGCCCAATTTACGTGCCAAGCAGAGGCGTATCCTGGCAACCTGACCTATACCTGGTACTGGGAGGAGGACAACGTCTACTTCAAGAAGTAAAGTTATGATCGAGTTCACTTCTGTGCCAAGTCTCAGAGTCTTGAATACAGAAGCTGCTGTATGTGTGTGTGTGTCTGTCGGTTTTAGATTAGAGCCACATATATTTTTAGACCCAGAATCCCTGAATCTCAAGCCCTCTACAGCTGCATTAAGGCAAATGCTAGCGCAGTGACGCGGAGGCGCACACAGCAGGTTTTTATGCCGGGATGGGAACATCTTGTGACACTGTGCTTGTGTCATCACATGCCTAAAAAAACATGCTGATCATCTGAAGCAGAGCCAGAAGCTGTTCTGACTCCCCCAAGCGTGGCCGTATTGACCCTCTATATGCAGGGCTGTAGTCTGTTCCTCTCTGTGGAAACAGGCCAGAATAGTGTTTTGAAATAACGGTTTCCGGTCCTATTGAACTGTGAGGGGCGGACGGATGTTCATGGGAATATTCAGACTGCTGGCCAACTTAACACTTTGCGTAAAAACACTTTACTGATATTTGTAAAAGTAACCATAAAAATCAACATTATATTTGTTTAGAAGTGATTTTGTTTGTCTGCAGACATACATACATCCTCAGGGTTGTAGATAATTATTATTATTATTAATTATTGTGAAAAGGCATAAAAAGTTAAAAGCTAAACTTCAGCTAAATGTCATTTCACATCAGTAGGCATTTTAAAAAGTGCTTTATATTTATATTTTATGTATGTACACTACCGTTCAAAAGTTTGGGGTCAGTGCATTTTTTTTTTTTTTTTTTTAAGAAATTAATACTTTCATTCACCAAGGATGTATTAAGTTAATAATTAAAAGTTTACTAAAAGTTAATAATAAATAATTTACATTGTTATAAAATATTTATATTTTGAATAAACACTGTACTTTTTAAACTTGTTATTCATGAAAGAATCCTGAAAAAAAAAATTACAGGTTCCAAAAAATATTTGGCAGCACAACTGTTGATATTATCCAACATTGATCATTCTAATAATAAATCCACATATTAGAATGATTTCTGAAGGATCATGTGACACTTAAGACTGGAGTAACAGCTGATAAAAATTCAGCTTTTCATCACAGGAATAAATTCTATTTTAAAGTATGTTAAAATAAAAAAGTATGTTAAAATAAAAAAAAAATTATTTTATATTGTAAAAACATTTTGCAATATTACTGTTTTTTTTCTATATTTTTAATCAAATAAATGCAGCCTTGATGAACATAAGAGACTACTTTAAAGACTATTACAAGTCTTACTGACCCCAAACTTTTGAACGGTAGTGTATATATTACATAATTGTGACTTTATATCCCATAATTGTGACTTTATACTTACAAATTTGTCTGTATCTCAAAATTGCTTTTTTATATCTCACAAATGTATCTAGTTCCCATAATTCCAACTACATTTTGCAGCTTTTTATTTCTTACAAATGTGTCTGTTTCTCACAGTGCATTTTATATCTCTGCTTTCTTATAATTGGGTTTTTTTATTTAACAATTCCAAGACTCTCATAACTTTATATATTACAAATGAAATTTTATTTATACTTATTTAATGAAATTTATAAATATTATTTATAGTTGGGACTTTATAATAACTAACACTTTTGACTTTGTCTCAAAATGTCAGTCTCATTCTTGTGACTTTCTTGTAATTGTGACAATCTCACAAGTGAAAATTTTAATCTCAAAAATGTTAGTCTCAAAATGTTCACTGTATCATACTTGCAACTGTCATAATTTTGGTTTTTCTATCACAATTTTGACGTTTGCAACTGTGCATTTATATCTCACAACTGTGACTCATAATTGTACTTTTTATTTTACAATTGACTTTCTCATAACTGTGACTTTATATCTCACAATCATGAATTATAAATGTGCTTTTTATCTCAAAAATTAACTTTCTCATAACTGACTTTGTCACATTGACTATAATTGTGCTTTTACAGTTGACTTTCTCATATCTGTGACCTTATATCTCACAATTGTGACTATAATTGTTTTTTTTTCTTACAGTTGACTCTTATAACAAACTTTAGATCTCACAATTGTGACTAGAATTGTGCTTTTTTATCTCACAATTGACTTTCTCATAACTGTGATTTTATATCTCTCAATTGTGACTATAATTGTTTTTTTCTCACAATTGACTTTCTCAGAACTAACTAAGTGGGGAAAATAATTATTTGATCCCCTGCTGATTTTGTATGTTTGCCCACTGATAAAGAAATTATCAGTCTATAATTTTAATAGTAGGTTTATTTGAACAGTGAGAGACATAATAACAACAAAAGAAATCCAGAAAAACGCATTTAAAAAAAGTTATAAATTGATTTGCATTTTAATGAGTGAAATAAGTATTTAACTCCTTCGCAAAACATGACTTACTTGGTGAAACCCTTGTTGGCAATCACAGAGGTCAGACCTTTCTTGTAGTTGGCCACCAGGTTTGCACACATCTCCTGAGGGATTTTGTCCCACTCCTCTTTGCAGATCCTCTCCAAGTCATTAGGGTTTCAAGGCTGACGTTTGACATTTCGAACCTTCAGCTCCTTCCACAGATTTTCTTTGGGATTAAGGTCTGGAGACTGGCTAGGCCACTCCAGGAATTTACTGTGCTTCTTCTTGAGCCATTCCTTTGTTGCTTTGGCCGTGTGTTTTGGGTCATTGTCATGCTGGAATACCCTTCCACGACCCATTTTCAATAAGGGAAGGAGGTTCTCACCCAAGATTTGACAGTACATGGCTCCGTCCATTGTCCCTTTGGTGTGGTGCAGTTGTCCTGTCCCCTTAGCAGAAAAACACCCCCAAAGCATAATGTTTCCACCTCCATGTTTGACAGTGGCGATGGTGTTCTTGGGGTCATAGGCAGCGTTCCTCCTCCTCCAAACATGGCAAGTTGAGTTGATCCCAAAGAGCTTGATTTTGGTCTCATCTGACCACAACACTTTCACACAGTTCTCCTCTGAATCATTCAGATGTTCAAACTTCAGACAGGCCTGTACTTGTGCATTTTTGAGCAGGGGGACCTTGTGGGCGCTGCAGGATTTCAGTCTGTCATGGCGTAGTGTGTTACCAATTGTTTTCTTGGTGACTATGGTCCCAGCTGCCTTGAGATCATTGACAAGATCCTCCGATGTAGTTCTGGGCTGATTCCTCACTGTTCTCATGATCATTGAAACTGCACGAGGTGAGATCTTGCATGGAGCCCCAGACAGAGGGAGATTGACAGTTATTTTATGTTTCTTCCATTTGTGAATAATCGCACCAACTGTTGTCACCTTCTCACCAAGCTGCTTGGCGATGGTCTTGTAGCCCATTCCAGCCTTGTGTAGGTCTACAATCTTTTTGGTCTTGGCCATGGTGGAGAGTTTGGAATCTGATTGATTGATTGCTTCTGTGGATAGGTGCCTTTTATACAGGTAACAAGCACTCCCTTTAAGAGAGTGCTCCTAATCTCAGCTTGTTACCTGTATAAAAGGCACCTGTCCAGCCAGAAATCTTGCTGATTGATAGGGGATCAAATACTTATTCACTCATTAAAATGCAAATCAATTTATAACTTGTTTGGGTTGTTGTTTTTCTGTCTGTTTAAATAAACCTACCATTACAATTATAGACTGATAATTCCATTGTCAGTGGGAAAACGTATAAAATTAGCAGTGGATCAAATAATTATTTTCCCCACTGTATATCACACAATTGTGACTAAAATTGTGCTTTCATCTCACAGTTGACTTTCTCATTACTGTGACTTATATCTCACAGTTGTAACTATAATAGTGCCTTTTTATCTCACAATTGACTTTCTCATAACTGTGACTTTATATCTCTCAATTGCAGTTTTATTTCTCACACTTGTGGCTTTATATCAAATTTTTCAAGATCTTATACTTGTGACTTTCACATAATTGTGCCATTTTATCTCACAGTTACAGCTTTAATTCTCATAATTGTGATTTTCATGAAAAAGTATAACGTTCACTTAAAACTTTCCCACAATTACCTTTTTTATTATTCACTCTGAGGCAGAAACAGGCTGCCATAAAATGAGACATTATATCAGCCTCAATTCTTCTTGTGTACAAACACATTTAATAACATTTTTCAAACAGATCATCTCTCTTCTCTTCCCTGCAGTGATCTGAAGCTCCGCGTTCGCATTTTTATTGACGGAACCCTCATTATCTACAGAGTGAAGCCAGAGGATGCTGGGAAATACACCTGCAGCCCTAGTAACAGCCTGGGCATCTCCCCCTCTGCTTCAGCTTACCTGACCGTGCAATGTGAGTTTCACCTTAAACCTCTTAAAGAGCCTACAGCACCAGAGTCCTGCATTTGAAATCTCAGTCTATGTCCTGTGTGCCTTTGAGGTGTTTTATGTCAAGTATACTATCATCAGAGCGGGTAATTGGTGTCTGTCACGTACAGGGACCGAGCTATTTACACCCTTTGAGATGCTATGGTGGCTGCCAGGCATCTGAGGTGTTCTAGTTGCTGCCTCTCTCTGGAGGGTTTGAGAGCTTGCTTCCATCTGCACCAAGACTCTTGTGGTGGTGCAGGAAGTGGTGGATAAGCCCTGACTCTGAGCTGCCTCTGTGTCTTTCTGTCTGTCTCTCTTGGATAGAAAAGACAGATTGGAGAAGCTTTATTTTCTGCGGTCACCATGAAAAATTGGAATCATGACAGTTATAAATGACAGCCAAGAGTTGTCACTGAAGCAGCTTCAGTTCATTATTAGAAAACAAATAGTTCCAGCTCTGAAATCTGATGGGAAGACGCTGAAACACAGACAGTATACACAGATGTGAGCACAAATACATTTTCCAAGCCTACAGTATCACCTTCAATTAAGCTAATAAAATATACAGTCATGGCCAAAAATATTGGCACCCTTGCAATTCTGTCAGAAAACGCAACCCTTCTCTCAAAAAATTGTTGCAGTTGCAAATGTTTTGGTATTCACGTTTATTTTTTTGTTTGCATTGGAACAACACCAAAAAAATCAGATACAATTCCACACAGAACCCAAAAAATGCACTGGAAAAAATTATTGGCACCCTCAACTTAATATTTGGTAGCACCACCTTTGGAAAAAATAGTGCGAGCTGACACTGTTGTACCCTGTGTCTGCAGATCAGCTTGAACTTGTTTGGAAGTTAATCAGGGTTCTTTATCCACCATTCGAACAATCCTTTATTGCAATTTTTCATTAATTTTGCTCTTCCGTCCACGTCCAGGGAGGTTAGTTACAGTGCCATGGGCTGTAAACTGCTTGATGATATTGCGCACAGTGGACACAGGAATGTTAAGATCTCTGGAGCATTGAGATTGTCCATGTTTTTTCACAATTTTTTCTCTCAAATCCACAGACCATGCTCAGTGTGACACACAACACAAAGGTTGAGTCAGCGTTTCTCCATTTTAACTGGTTGCAAGTGTGATTACTATATTGCCCACACCTGTTACTTGCCACAGGTGTGTCTAAATACAAATTACAGGAGCATCTCATGCTTGAAAAGCAATTATTTCTTACAATTTTGACAAGGTGCCAATAATTTTGTCCGGTCCATTTTTGAGTTCTGTGTGAAATTTTTATCACGTTTGACTTTTCTTCTCTGTTTTTTTGTGTTGTTGCAGTGCAAACAAAAACAATAAGCACGTGAATACCAAAACATTTGCTTCTGAGAGAAGTGTTGCATTTTCTGACAGAATTGCAAGGGTGCCGATATTTTTGGCCATGACTGTATATAAATTTATTGAGGTTATTGCAATTAAGAAATATAATTATTTGTATCGACAGCCTTGTCACTGCATAACAAACATTTTCTGTTTCAGTCTTAGTTTATTATTTAATTTTTGGCATGTTTTTTTGTCATTATATTATATTATATTACATACAAATCAGCCCTCAGCAGTAGAGCTGTAATCGGGCCTTAAAAGTTAGGTGAGTAATTTATACATGTTTTAACATAATTTATTAATGACTAACGTAGGCTATAGGTCACTTGGAAGTTGGAACAAAGAAATAAAATAAGTCCTCTGTAACATCGTAACATCTTAGCACTCTAAATAGGTGTACACTTAGCCTATAAATAGGCCAATGCACCAATAAAAATGACTGTTTCTTAAATTAAATTAAGATAAGTTCTAAGTTAAGATGGGTTTTTGGCAATAACGAAATTAAGATGAAGGCTCCGCGGGATTTGCTTCGCCACTTCTCTCCACAATCCGGCCTCAACGCGACGGTAAATAGCATCTGAAATGTAATAAGAGAATAATGCCAACATTAGCCTATACTGTATACTCTGTCTGCATTATGCATTTAAGACTCAGTTAATATTTAGTTAAAATTAAAAAAAACCTTTACTCACCAAGATTAGGCTACATATTTTTGTGGAGGAAAATTATTGAATCCACTGTAGTTTCAGCGCAGTCCTGCGGTCACTGATGGTGCGTCCAGCCGCACTGAACACCCTTCACTGCTACTGCGACTGGCCGGGATGCATAGTACTGATCTGGGGTGCGTTTCCCGAAAGCAACTATGGTCGTAAGTTCCGTCGTTACCAATAGATTTCAATGGAGCTAACGACCATAGTTAGCTTACGATGCTTTTGGGAAACGCACCCCTGGCTAATTTTGCCAAAACGTAATCACCAGAGGCAAGCCTCCGTTTCACCTCCTCAGCATCCATTTTCGCATCTTTCTCGCGCTAATCGAAACGCATCACATGACCGCTCATTTACGGCGCAAGCCGGAACGCAAGCCCGAGCCCATGTAAAATGATATAAATTAAGCCCGAGCCTGACCGAACCCGTCGGGTTTCATCGGGTTTGGGCAAAGATCTTCAGCTCTACTCAGCAGCTCTGTTCTGTAGATGAGTTTCTACCATTTACAAAAAACGTAGTTGACTGCTGATGAAAAATCTGAAGCCAGTAAAGAAAATGTAATGTGTAGAGAATATGTGTATAGTCTTGAATGTGAATTTTCAACGGGCAACGGGGCATATAGAATTCAAAAGATGGCTCGTTTCTTTCAATTTACCACCCAGAACAGTATGTCACGGTGACCCACTATATTATCACAGCAGAAAAGAGGTCAGGGGTGACAAGGGGGCCTTAATGAATTAACTGAGGGGAAATACAGCATGGAAGGCAGTTTGAAGAGAGATGAGATTAGCTGTGGAAAAGCACATTATATTGTGTCATATGCAGAGCAGTGTCTGACTGTCTCATTAGCAGCCGCTCCTCTGTGCCGCTGGGGTTGTGCTACATCAGTCAGCTGCTGCAGGTGAGAGAACTTCACAGGAAGGGCTTTAAATAACACTTACGTGTTCCGTTACCACACATCACTCGCGCAGACTCCCTAACACTGGGATTTTGCTGTGAAAATATGACGTGTTGATTTTCGATTTTTATATCTATAACTGCTGTGAACTACATTATGATAAAATGGATTAAAAGTATTTTGACAACATAGCGAGAGTTGATTACGTCATTTCCGGTATCCTGTTTGGACCGTATTCTCTCCGCAGACCCTGCCCGTGTTGTGAACATGCCACCTGTCATCTACGTCCCAAGAAAGTTGCCAGGAATCATTCGCTGCCCAGTGGATGCCAACCCGCCAGTTACGTCAGTCCGATGGGAGAAAGATGGCTACCCCCTCAGAATCGAGAAGGTCTGTAATGCATGGGCTTCTAACATTGAAATCTGTTTGCCAAACACTCCAGTTCACTGATTGTGCTCCTCTGTTCCTCTCACAGTATCCTGGATGGAGCCAGATGGCAGACGGAAGTATTCGGGTGGCAGAGGTCACTGAAGACTCCCTTGGCACCTACACCTGTGTGCCTTACAATGTCCTAGGTACCATGGGACAGTCCCCTCCGGCCACTCTGGTGCTAAAGGTGAGTCAGTGCATCTTAATTAAAAAGAATCTCATTTTCCGTGAATTTGGGAGGTAAACGTCATCATGTGTCCCCAGGACCCCCCTTACTTCAACGTGAGGCCCGGGGGGGAGTACCGTCAGGAGGCGGGGAGAGAGCTGGTCATCCCCTGCGCCGCTTCTGGAGACCCTGAGATTCCAACCATCGTATGGAGAAAGGTACCATGAGCCACCACAGCATTAAGTATATTATTTTTTCAATTTTCCATAGATAGATCATCATGAACGGTTTATTATTTTGTCCTTTGTCAAGGTCGGGAAGCCCAGCAGAAGCAAACATAACATCTTACCAAGTGGTAGCTTGCAATTTGTGTCTCTGAGCAAAGAGGATCATGGGGAGTGGGAATGTGTTGCCACCAACGTAGTAACAAGCATCACTGCCAGCACACGCCTTTTTGTAATAGGTAAATGATTCTTATCTTACGAATTTCAGCATACTGATGTTTCTGCTTCACAGAAGACGACTAAGAAAAGTAGCCATAGAAATTAATATATTCAGGTTAGAACTGATCTATCTATCTATCTATCTATCTATCTATCTATCTATCTATCTATCTATCTGTCTATCTATCTGTTTGTCTGTCTGTCTGTCGTTCTCTATCTATCTGTATATCTATATATCTGTCTATCTATCTATCTATCTATCTGTTTGTCTCTGTCGTTCTCTATCTGTCTACATATCTATGTGTCTGTCATTCTCTATCAATCTATCTATCTATCTGTCTGTCATTATCTATCTATCTATCTATCTATCTGTCTGTCTGTTTGTCTGTCTGTATGTTGTTCTCTATCTGTCTATCTATCTATATATGTATCTATCTGTCTATCTATCTATCTGTCTATCTATCTGTCTGTCATTCTCTATCTATCTATCTATCTATCTATCTATTTGTCTGTCTGTCGTTCTCTATCTATCTATCTATCTATCTGTCTGTCTGTCGTTATCTATCTATCTGTCTATCTATATGTCTGTCTGTCGTTCTCTATCTATCTATCTATCTATCTATCTATCTATCTATCTATGTATTTATCTATCTATATGTCTGTCTGTCGTTCTCTATCTATCTATCTATCTATCTGTCTATCTGTTTGTCTGTCTGTCGTTATCTATCCATCTTTCTGTTATCTATCTATCTATATGTCTGTCTGTCATTCTCTATCTATCTATATCTATCTATCTATCTATCTATCTATCTATCTGTCTGTCTGTCGTTATCTATCTATCTATCTATCTGTCTGTCTGTCTGTTGTTCTCTATCTATCTATCTATCTATCTATCTATCTATCTATCTATCTATCTATCTGTCTGTCTGTCATTATCAATCTATCTATCTATCTATGTATCTGTCTATCTGTTTGTCTGTCTGTCTGTCGTTATCTATCTATCTATCTATCTCTCTGTCATTCTCTATCTATCTATCTATCTATCTATCTATCTATCTATCTATCTATCTTTCTTCATTTAATTGCATTTTTGTACTGTACATTTTTTGTCAGCACTCCATGTTCACTTTTGAAGGTTTTTAAGGACACAAAATACGTCAGATGTGTGATTTCTCAACATGTGCCAGATAGGAAGTGTAGGCTAGAACATTACGATTCCCAGCCAAGCGGCACAAGTGAGTCATTACAGTAGGGGGGCCGTGTAGCTCGTGGGAGCTCTAACTCAGCTGTCACGTCTGAGAGTTCGCCCTCGGATGACAAGTGATGTGTCAGCGGGCACACAACCCCACACACACGTTATTTGTTTAGTGATGGACTGGTGTCATGACAGTCTAAAGATTATGCTTAATGAGGGAGCAATTAACAGATCCTCCGCAGCTGCTAGGTGCCGATAAGAGATGTGATGGAACTCCTGAATCCATCCTCCACTTCAGCATCCAGCACTTTCCGGCTATTATCAGGCTGGGTCAGTCTGTGCACAGAGTTAGTTTATTGTCTGGTCAGAAAACATAAGTGAGAGGAGGTTCAGGTCAGACAAATGGATCTCCTGTTCTTCAGTTTCTCATAAATCTTTCTAGCCATGTCTGACAAGGCTAAATCCATCTTGAAAAGTATTTGTTCTGGGACAAACAGTCTGGCCTAGACCTTAAAGATTTTAGGTTAATCACTAAGAATGAATTGCGGCCACTAATAGACAACGTTCCCGGATGTCTCCCCTTACCAATGACCTTGCTGCTTGTAAATGTTCAGTGAATTCGTTCCTTCACATTATATGCAGCATGACACATAATGGAATCTGTTTTGCTAGGTCTCATTTTGCTAATGGGTTTTGGTAGATATGTGAATGATTCACTCATATGAATATACAGTGAGTGAGTGGGCACACAATAAATTGATCAAATAATTATTTTTTTGATTGATTAAAAACTGTTTTTTAAACTGTAAAAATATTTGACATTATTACTGTTTTTACTGTGTTGATCAAATAAATGCAGCCTTGGTAAGCTTAATATACTTATTTCAAAAACTGTAAAACCAACTCCAGACTTTTTGTGTTTTTAATTGTAATTGAGATTTAAAAAAACATAAATACATGGTACACAAAATGCACAAAACAAAAACGTGTTAGCCTGTGCAAAACTTGCTAAGGTGTTTCTAGGTGCTTACTTATTGGCCCAGGTCAAACAAGCCCATCCCCCAATTAATATTCTGGCTAGAAATGTCTCAGCTCCACAAGCCACATGATCTGATGTGTCATTTATCCAATGTATTATTTAGGAAGAGTTACAGTATGTGCCAAAGTTAAATACTAAGGGTGAGTGGTTAATTCAAATCCATATTATTTAGTATGAGCTATAGTACTAGCATTTGCAGACACTGCTAATTAAAAATAACCATTTCAGGCACTAGTCCACATGCGCCAACTAATGTCCACGTGTCAGCATCCACAAGCTCCGCTAACGTTTCCTGGGAACCTGGATATGACGGAGGCTTTGAACAGACGTTCTCGGTCTGGTACGGCCCGGTGTAAGTCATGCCAGAACCCCCACTAAATATAGTTCCTTCCTGACTTTTTTTCTAAATGTACTCGAGATGTGGTGTAGCCTTTTTTCCTCTAATGTGTTAAAGCTATGGATTATATGAATATGTAAATGCACTGAATCTATGGAAATGTTTAAGCTCAATTTATTTACATTTCGCTGTATTTCAAGAAATATGCAATATTCTTGTTTTTTAAGATACTCAATTGAAGTTTTAAAATGCAACTTATTGGTATGATCCAATAGAAAGGTGAAGAATGACTTAGGGCCACATGACTGGCTCTCCATACCTGTGCCCGGCTCTCAGACGTGGTTGGTGGTCCAGGGGTTGGAGCCAAAGACTGCCTATCAATTTAGTGTGCTGGCCCAGAACAAGCTGGGCACCGGCCCATTCAGTGAGGTAGTCACTGTGACTACAGGAGGTGAGTGACACTTCTTCATCTTGTAATGGACCTTTAAATGACCCTCCACATGAGATGTGCTTCCAACCTACTCCTTATCTTTCATAGGGTATCCCATAAGTACCCCTGAACCACTGGTGCTTCTAACTCCACCACGGTGCCTCACAGCCAACCGGACACAGCAGGGTGTATTGTTGACATGGCTTCCTCCGGCCAATCACTCTTCACCAATCGACCGTTACATCATCGAGTTTCGTCTGGGAGAACGGTGGGAGGTTCTGGATGACTTGATTCCTGCCACTGAGACTGAGATCATAGCAAGAGATCTTATTCAGGTAAGACTTACCGCTTTAAAGGAGAACTTAATTTCCAAAACAACAGTTTACAAATAATTTACTCACCCCCTTGTCATCCAAGATGTTCATGTCTTTCTGTCTTCAGTCGTGAAGAAATTTTGGTTTTTGAGGAAAGCATTTCAGGATGTTCAGCATCCCAGAGCCTGTGCTACACGAGCTTTTGTGCTTAAAAAGTAAACAAATTTTTATTTTCCGAAAAAAATGACTGAACGTTTCACTAGATAAGACCCTTCTTCCATCGTTTAGAGCCCTTTGAAGCTGCATTTAAACTAAATTTTGGAAGTTCAAAATCGGGGCATCAATGAAGTCCATTATATTGAGAAAAATCCTGAAATGCTTTCCTCAAAAACCATCATTTCTTCACGACTGAAGACAGAAAGACATGAACATCTTGGATGATAAGGGGGTGAGTAAATTATTTGTAAATTGTTGTTCTGAAAGTGGACTTCTCCTTTAATATCACTACTGACATGGAAAATATACAGGATTCTGCTGGATTCTGCAAATAAGATGCTTTCAAAAACATTTTAAATAACTAACAAACTTACCCAATATTTTTGTATGGTATGTGTGTACTCTTTAAAAGGATAGTTCACCTAAAAATGAAAACTCATCCTCATGTGACATTTGAGAGCTTTCTGACCCCGCATGGACAGCAACGCAACTACCATGTTCAAGGTCCAGAATGGTAGTAAGGACATCGTTAAAATAGTCCATATTTAATGTTATAAAGCTACAAGAATATTTTGTGCACAAAGAAAGGGTCAGAATCACCATAGAGTGCCTTTCAACCCTCACAATACTCAAAAATTTTGGTCTTAATCCCCCATTCACTTTATGTCATGTCATAAATAGTAGACACTCAAGTACATATATATTACTGTTAAATACGTTTTCATTGCAATATTAAAATGCAAATCATATTTTCTGAAAGGTATCATGTCCGTTTCCTAAACAGGGTTATTTGTTTGCTTTCAAATTATAAATACATAAAAGATTTTATGTAAACCATGTGTTTTTAAAGAAACTCATACAATTCACACATGCATTTTTTCTTATTTGGAGAAAACTGTGATATTTGGATTTGGATTTGTATTGCCCCCACACCTAGCTATTGAACACACTGGATTATATAGATATGATTGAGTTATTATTTAAAATATTATTTTAAAATATCAAGATGACAGGGTGGATCAGCACGTGACGGGGTGGACACATAAAGCAGAAAACACAAAGCATGACAAAATATGACAATGAAACATTTATTCAACTTAAAAAAAATAAAAATAAAATAATAATAATAATAATAAATACTATTATCACATTCTCAATCACATTGATACCCCCCACCACTCATTCATTTTAGTTTTTAGCAATATTAACTACAACTGAATGCTATGTCCACCCTATCAAGTCTAAGTGGCTGACAGGGTGGACTTTTTTGAGCTTCAATTAGCATATTAGTCACAAACTGTGACTAGCTAAATAGTTTGTCTGGTTGTTGAAGAGAATTTGGTATATTTAAACATACATATTTTGAAAATACTGTATTCTAATCACTTCCGGCATATTTTATGCCGACAGGGTGGACATATTAAGCTCAGGAAAGGCAAGTAAGCAAACTCATACGAAGAAAATTTAAAAGAAAATTAACAAAATAATAATAGAACAAAATGTTAAAAAATGTATCATTTGACTATATTCTACTCTCATTCAAATTTAATGAGCAGTGCATGGGACATATAACACACATCCTTCTACACAAAACAACAAAATCTAGACAATGTATCTAGTGAGCCAAGTAATGCTTTTGTTATAAATATAAAAACTTAGCCTAATATAACACCCTTTCATAGTTTTTTAGGTACAGGAGACCTAAAGGTGATAGGTGAAGTTTTTTTCTTTTTCGTGTCAGTCTTCGACGCTCGTTCATGAGAGTACCACGATGGATGCGTGGTACTCAAAAATATCTTAATTTACGTTCTGAAGATGAATGAAGCTCTTACAGGTTTGGAACGACATGAGGGTGAGTAATTAATGATGTTAATTTCAATTTTTCATTTTTGGGTGTACTATCCCTTTAAGCTACCATTAAGTAATAGAGGTAAAGTTAAACTCATGTTATCTGCAGTTTGAAACCCAAATTACATCTGTCTGTGAGTGAAAATAATATGCCAATTTAGTGATGTCCATCATATGCATCAACATTTCTTTCAGAGTAAGGCAGTTCTCTGACTATTTAGAGAAACGCAGCGAGGGAATGCATTTCTGCTGAAAAGCTCAGAGGATGTCATTTTAATTCAGTCTGACATACAGCGGAGTCTGCTACAAATGTTCTTGTTACAAATCTGTTGGTAGATCTGACACTTCAACCTGTTGGCCTCACAGGATTTGTGACCCACTGACCTGTTTCTCTGTCTCCCAGGACTCTTGGTATGAATTCCGAGCGCTAGCTGTAATGGATGATCTTGTCAGTGAGAGCAGTAATGTGGTGGGAGTGTCAAGTACAGGTGAGAATAAGGGGCGTCACTAAAATGCACCAATTCATTGCTTTAGCCACCTAGAGCTTCACTGCCCTCTGCTGCTCATTGTAGTTAGCGCCCAACTGTATGTTTTTTGTTTTTGTTTTTTTGCTGTTGTACAATGTCATGCACCTATTTTTTTGGAGGGGGCATCAGTGGCAGTCCTGGCTTATTTAAAATATTACCAAAGAAAAAAAGACTATGCTAATGCTAAAACGCTAATATAGTTGTTTAATTTTTGTTGTATGATTTTGATTTTTGAAGATTGCCACTGGATTTTAAATAAACTACAAAAAATGTAGTTATTAAAGATACTAATTTGTTTTCGCAAGTTTCATTCAAAAAGCCACATGCTCTCTCGATCTAAATAGGTAAGGTGCTTCTGATGTGATAGGCTGCAGTTATGTTAACACTATTCTATAGTCTGCTTTATAATGCACACTAACTGAATCACTGTCTGCGATCACGTTAACCTGCTTTGTGAATACATGCTTGCTGCATTCTTCCATCCTAATTTCATGTTCTGGAGTGTGTCTCCTCTCTCAGACCCCTTCCCTCCCACAGAGATCTCAGACGAGGGGCTGGCCAAGCCAGTGGTGGCCGGCATCGTGGCCACCATCTGTTTCTTGGCGGCTGCCATCCTCTTCAGCACGCTCGCTGCATGTTTTGTCAACAAGCAGCATCGTCGCAAGCTCAAACGCAAACGAGGTAAGTCCTTCTTAACTGTCTCTTGTTTTAAAGCTGAAATGAATCATTTCCGCTCAGATGTTCGTTCACTGGATTTGTAAAAATTGTACATCCCCTCAGTTGTGTTGCATTTTACCAGCTTCAGCATTGCAGTGGTTCAGATAAAGATCTGAAGCATATTGTCATCCTGATGTTGCATTGTGTGATTTGTCCTTAGACCCTCCACTATCGATTACGCACACAAGGAAAAGCATCGAATCTCCGTAAGTACCAGTGCATGGTAACATCCATCATACTTTGCACTTCTGCAAATCTGTTGACTACCAGGCACATGGCTTGAGAGAAAGAAAGAGAGAGAGAGCATGTACAGTTTGGGAAATCAAACAGCTGACCCCAGCAGCTGCTGTGTTACCGTGAGGGATGCATGGAGGAGGATTTGAGTGGTCACTAAAGTGGCTGCTATAAATGCATCTGTGCTTACCTCTGCTTTTCAGCAGTGAGATGCATTGATTTGCCATTACAAACAATCTTCTCAAGCTCTTTCTTTTTTTTTTTGCCGTCCAGTCAGGTTGTGATAGAACCTTTCAGTAGCGCAAGAATATAATATAAACATGATGCTTATCCCCCAGCTCCTCTGAATTGATCAGTGCAGGCATGGCAGCATGTCACTCTCACATTTAACTAGAGCTAAAGAAAGGAAAACATTAAGGGTAGCACCTCCAACCCAGTTCAAACTGGGACTTACGCTCTTATCCGATTCCATTGTGGTCTTCATAGAGCTGCAGTCTCATGCTCCCATCCCACCCATTTCCACATAGTAGTGTGGAACCATAGTCTGGTTGACGGCCGACTCTGCCCCGTCTCTATTGTGTTTTTGTCACCGCAGGCCTCCTCTTACCCCCTTGCCTGGCATTGAGCCCTACTGGGAAGAGCCAGACAGGAGCAGCTACAGGCCCCCATCCACCAGCCCTCAGTGAGTGCTTGCACCTGCATCTCTCTCCGCAGCAGGCGCTAGCATGCGCCTGTCTGCCGTAGCTGCATGTTGTCAGTTAGTGGTGCAGAGCTAAAATGCTTCTGTGGGGGAATAGACAACTTCAGCCCTCAGCTGCTCCTAATTCTGAGACTTGTTTGGCCAGCAAGATGGATTATTATTGAAGAGTTGGTTGAAGATGTAGTTTAGCTGATATTTTGCTAGCTCACTGGTGCCTTTACTGACATATCTGTTTCTGTGTCCTGTCCCCATTCTGTTGATCTTCATTATCTCTCACCCTGACATCGTTTTTCACTTTAACTTAAGATGGTCTATAAATGCAGATCAATGTTTCATCTAATTACTATTATGAAAACCATGAATTGTGTTAATTTTCAGAAGAAGCACACAAGAGAGTGTAATACCATGCCATTGTCTTTGAATTATATTCCATGTTTTAAAACAGAGTGATTCTTGTTTTGACAGTGCTGATTTAAAACCTTGGTATTCCCCAGGGCTCGGTCCTAAGCCCCATGTCTTTTTTGATTGATAGGCTGTCCTCTGGGAAGATCAGTCCTGAGAGCATCGCTTCTTCCCGGCCCCCGTCACTGGCCAGCGTGGGTGGTCTTTACGTTAAGAAGTTGCCGAGCCCCAGGAAAGAGAAAGAGCTTTCCCTCTATAAGAAAACCAAGAGAGCAATAACCAGTAAGAAGTACAGCGTGTCCAAGCACGAGGCTGAGGTCACCACACCCATCGAGCTGATCAGCCGTGGACCTGATGGCCGATTCGTCATGGACCCCAGTGACATCGACGCGTCCCTCAAGCCACGGCGCATTGAGGGTTTTCCTTTTGTGGAGGAATCAGACTTGTATCCTGAGTTCCGCCAGTCAGATGAGGAGAACGATGACCCAGGGCCCCTACCCCCAGTCATGGCCACCCTCAGGCCCCAGATATCCCCTGTGTCCTCCAGCCAGGAGTCCTACATGCAGCCCCCAGCCTACAGCCCCCGGTTCCAGAGGCCTATGGAAGGTATGAGCATCTCGGAGGGTAGTCGGCTTCAGGCCACAGGGCAGAGCCGGGTCTCCCATTTTCACAGGGTCTTCCCTCCAGGCCCCTTCTATGGCTATCTAGGTAGTGGTGCTGAGGTGGAGCTTCACCCTCCTTTTTACATGCCTGATGTTAGTCCACGTAGCTCTGCCATGTCCTCCTCACCTTCATACCCCCCTGAGGGGCCGTTCCGCCATCCCACCATTCCAGAGGAGAGGGAGGAGCTGAGGATCCATCAGTATGGCGCCTCCGGCCACGCCCTCCCACTGGTGCATAGCCCTCCCTCCTCTCGCTCGACCGAGATCTGGCAGCCTCCTGACTTCCCCTTTCTAGGTCAGGAGGGTCCCCGTCTCGCTCTTCCACCACGTCATTCCTCATATCTCCACCGGGACCTCCCTGAGCCCCCGCCATACCCCTCCCATAGTCGTACTCTTAGCACCACCTCTCAGCTCCCTTCAAGCTCTGCTTTCCTCCAGCTGGAGGCCCCTAGAGCCCACCTGAGCAGATCTCCCGGCAGGTTTCCGCCTCAGGGCCCTTCAGCCAAGCATATAACTATGCAACAGGCCCAGACTCTGGGGCAGTTGAGACACACTGCCCACGGTATGGGCGTACCAGTGTTGCCTTACTCAGGCGCCACGGCCCGCATGGGGAGCCCAAGCACACTGCACAGTGAGAGCTCGGACGGCTGGAGGTCCGAGGCCCAGCCTTGGCTGAGCCCCAGGGCGGCACGAAGGATGGATCTCGGCCTGCAGCAGGTGGTCCTGCAGCCGTCGCGACTCTCCCCTCTCACCCAGACCCCTCCCAGCTCACACGCCGGCTCTCCAGACATTCTCGTCCGCCCTCCTCCCCGCCCCAGCATCCTGCGGTCTTCCCGCTCTCAAGAGATGCCAGAGAGTGCCCGTCACCCCGCCAGTGTCTCCTTCTCCCGAAGGTCTCTCTCCTCTTCCCCTGCCACTTCACCTACCCAAGGCCAGAGCGGCCAGCGGCCCAGCCTCAGCTACCGTGCCCACATGGCCTTTGCCACAGCCGCGGCCAGCTACCCCTCCCAGTCCCCTTCACCCCCCACGGAGAGCAGTGATGCTTTCGGCCAGATGCCATCTCAGAGAAGGACAGATGAGGAGATGCTCCCCTCAGAACCCTCTCCAGGGTAGGTGAACTGTACCATTGGAGGCTCCAAAATGACAAAGGAGATTTGTTATTCATCATCTGTACCGCAAAAGCAATGCTTTCATGCTTTTGCGATTTTTCGATTAAAGTAGTTTTACATGTACATCTTACTAGAAACTATATACATATGCACAAATGTCCATGTCCTCCAGTATAACTCCTTATTGGGTTCACAGGATAAATTTCCATACTTTTCTTTATTTTCTTCAAACCCTATTCTCCTTTAACCTTTAAAGAGTGTAATTTTGATGTAGGAAATTATCGTAGTGTATATAACGTTTTTCATGATTAAGGATTTTCTAGTGCATCCATGATGATCCCATGGCTCTTCCTTCTTTGTCCTCTTTTGTGGGCTGATCACATCACTCACCCTCTCCAGCTCATTTCCTTCCATTTCTCTCACTTCCTCTAACTCAGGGCTTTGACCATCACGGTGGCCTTCTTAGGCGGCCTTCGTTGCCAGGGATGAGCGTGCGCTCATCTCTTGCAACACTCATCCTCATCTAGAGTAGAGACGCCGCTTTTCTCTGGAGACTCTGGTAGTCTTACCCTCTTTGTTTTTGATTGATCTCAGCTATCTGGGCAGCATTGTTGTGACCAGGTCCTCTACACCACAATAGGTAAGGGTCGAATCCATGTCTGAAAGGGGAGGGGTTTGCAGGCGGGGTCTTAAATCATTCTCATTTAAAGGGGAATGACGATTTTTTTTTTTTATTACATGATATCAATTATACATTGTCTTTTTTTGGTAAATATCCTGAATTTTTTTATTGCTGGAATATAAACAATGACATTCTTGTTTCAGTATTGCTTATCAAAGCGATTATTAAATACAGGCAATTTGTTTTTTTTTTCTCAGGAAATTTTGCACTTGGCCCTTTCAGAGGCACACTTGGATATTCCCCTTTAAAATTTGTTTCCATGTACAAAAATATCATGCATGCCATTTCTAAATACTCTTCTCCTCGATGCCGAATCAGTAACAGCAGTTCTCAAACTAAAATTTCTTGTCACATTTTATCGTCCTAGTGGTTTGGTTCCTTTCTTTTATGTGACTGTTCTTTACTGGCCATTCTCCCCTCCCTGCCATCTCTTCTCCTGTCAGCATGGTGAAGCCACTGTACAGTGTATTCATGGTAACCAGAGTGTGTTTGATGTGGCGGACTTTAGTGCTCAGTCATGTCTACCACCCCCCCTCTATTAATCACTTTCACTTTCTCTTTCCACAGCCTCAGCAGCAGGGGAGACTGTCTGTAAACGCTTTGTGTTTCTGTGCCTTGTGAACCCATGAGTTGTTGGCTGACTCTTCAGTATGGACGTTTGAGTGTCATGAACTCTGCCATGATAGAGGAATGGCATGTGCAATAAAAGTCAACAGTGACCTCTGTGGTCAGTTTAATAGGAAACCATTGAGCTTACTGGGAAACAGCAGAGTTTGGCTAGTTGTAATTTGATTGGACAGTGCTGGCAGCATGGCAGCAGTGTACAACATGAGGTAAAAGGTTTATTCATGCTAATTTAGGTGTATTCTGTAGTAAATTCTGAGCGGGAAAAATGCTAAATTCAACTCACCAGACTAACTCAACTAATACAATGTGCTTTAATTTGCAGAGTACCCATCTAATGAGGAAGAGTCTGTTTTTTGTTTTAAAAGAATGATTTGGTATTTAACTTTTACTCTGATGACCAACGGAAAGCAGCCAATTCATATTAACAAGTTAAACAGTATTTTCTAAATAATATCTAACAAGACTTGCCAGAAGTTGATTAATTGCTAAATTGCACAGTACATGCTGATGAATGGTACGTTTGTCATGAAGGCCTTGCACTTGGCATTGGGGCAGCCAAAGTGTTCCCTGTCCAGGGCTAAATTTCAGTTTGATCAGGCCGGTGGAGGGCAGCGCACCCTGGTGGCGCTGTGAAGTAATGCATCATTGTGTTTGTCTCTCACAGGGAGCATCTAGGTGCAGTGAGAGTCCCTGCAGGGTCTGAGAGCTTTGAAGCACTGATTTATTATTGTATTAATAAAGCCAAGAAATCAACAGCCAACAAGAACAACAACTCCAGATTCAAGAAAAGGACAGGTCAGTTTCACCCGTACATTACATACTGGGAGAAATGGACATGTTGTCTCCCCTGATGTCCTGACTACATGCATATTTGCTTAAAAATGATAAGAAACCACCCACAACACCTTCACATTGTGGCAGTGGCAGTGAGGTTTGCATGCACAGGCAACGCTCACATTTTCTTCTGAAAATGTCAAAAATCAATTCTGTTGCTGTGTCTCATTTGCTCTGCTGTCTCTAGATGTGTCCACCTCTCAGACCCAGCAGCCGCATGCATCTCAGGCCTCTGAGCAAAGAGAACATCTCAGCTCTCCCTCAAAGAAAAAGTGGAAAAGTACAATTAGAAAGTCCCCCTGTCTTCATCTGTCCTCTCTGCTGCGCTGGCTTCACCCCAGAGAAGACAGAAAATCCCTCCTGGCCAGTATGGACCCTGCCCCCTCAAACTATGGTTCTCTGCTCTGAGAGCCCCCCTCCCCAAACTCACTAAAACTTGTCCTGTGAGGCGGGACTCACTCATCTCTCCTTGTCCATTAGCAAAAATGTACGATGGACAAGCTCTCAGTACTGTTTTGTAATCAGTCTAAACTAGATATGATTTATTATGTTCTTCGGTTGGCACAATATACTACACATATCTGTATTTTCTGTAAATTTACACAAAGGAAAAACGTCCAGGGGTGCTCTTTTGGAAGAAACAGAAAAGGACAGGACAAAATCTTTTCAAAATAAAAACAGAAGAATAGCATTCCATTACATGCTAGGAAAAATCTTGCCGGCCACTTCGGTTTTCGTCATAACGTTGTCAGAACTGTGTATATTGTGAAGGATAGAGTTAAATGCTCTGTACAAATATGTCTCTCAAGACGTGATAGTTACTACAGGGTTTCTTTTCTTCCTTCTACAAAATATACCTCAAAAAAAGAGAATAGAAAAAAAAAAAGGAATAAATAATCTGGAACATATTTCAGCACTTCTACCATATTTTGTGCAAGCTAGCATAGTTCATTTTGGACGTATGTTCTCTATTTGTGTCAAAGCTTTGACAGCACTACAGAACATGAGGGATTAATGTAAGCCCAGAAATTACAATTTATTTATTTATGAAATACTAAACATGAAATATAAAGCACAGAATATCATAGAAATTGTAAACTCAGAATGAATAACCGCAGTACTAGACTGGTCCTGCGACAATGTTTGAATTGAAAACATGCTTTCTTATTTATTTTTTAAATAATTGATATTTGACTAACATCATTGGACAGCTTCAGGGCATTTTTTAATTTGTGATTGGAGGAAGATTAATATTAGCCCCCTGCTGAAAAAAAAAAAAAAAGATTCAGGTTCGCATTAAATTTTTGAAATTGAACTTTTTGACATGTTAAGATGGCGTAAGTGCAAGTGTAATATTTAAACTGAAGTAGAATTACTTGGTCCTTGTCTTGCACAAATGTAGTTAGAAGTGGTGAAATGCATTATTAATCTTTTCGTCACTTCCTTGACGTAAATAATTTGTTATACGTTTGCTTTGGACATACAATAAACCAAGGAAGTACAGTAGATATTGTGCAGACTAATGAAGACATCAATATAACATAGAAAAGTAAAGTGAAATAGTCCTTAATCAGTTGAAAAAAAAGATTACCAGTCTTCTTGGTTACTTTATACCTACGAAAAGTGAACCTCCAAAAGTAGCTTGACACTTTTGAAAAAACAAAACAAAAAAAATGTATTGTAAACTTTACTACTTGCCATCCATCACAGCTCATCTGATGACATAGCGAAGTTTGTGTTATTTGAATCAATGACGAGTTTAGTAATTGTCTCTAGAGTTCACTAACAGCTGCTGATCTGCTACCTAGAGAGAGTGAAAGCTACTCGAGCGTGTGTTAGTTTAGTTTAACCGATGGTGAATGTATGATTTGCGCTTAGAATTCAGATTTTTCTGGATATTTTCAATGTGATGTTTCTCTCTTTTAGCTCATTTGCGCGCCAATGTGATCAACTCCTAAATGAATCTTCTTCTGCGAATGGAATTTAATAATGAGGTACGACTTAATAGGAAACGGAATGAAATCTCATGCAGTACTTGAATAAGGCTGAATAAAACAAGCTGGGATGAATTTCTGTGCATAGAGATTAGTAGTAGCCATTTTGAGTTTAGAGGATTTGACTTGAGTGCCCAAAGGGCTGTTTACTTTGTCTTTCCTTTCTCTCTTTCATTTTATACAACTATTTTATTCGACGTGAAAACGAATGCTCGAACATCTCACGGTATATTTGAGCTATTCAGTATTAGGTCAGCAGACTCCATTGCTTATTTCTATGTCGGTCTCAGTCACTACTAGCGTTTTCCACCACACGTGGTGCGATTCGTAAGGCTGCTTTAATCGTGTAGTCTCTGAGAGGAGAAGGGCAGTGTTTATTTTTAGATATTCCTGATTACCTGCCTTTAGCTGTCGGGGGAGAAGTGTTCAACTTAGACTTAACTCTGTTTTTGCTACGTGTTTTGTCAAGAACTCATTGCTAATAAGTCCTACAACAACCACATAATGTTTACATGATCTAGAAATATAACGTGCAAGGATGTAGGCACATTGTACACATTATGACTTGGTGCTATGTCTTTTTGAACTCGTGGTGCTGTGGTTCAGAGGTTAACACACAAACTCACGCACAGTCCTCTGTCTTAAACTAACTAAACTAGCTCCGTCGTGATTTCCGTTGTCGAGTTCTCCTGGTGAGTAGGACCGCAAGCAATAAAACCTCTCTCACAGGGCAGGTCCTGTGCGCTCACTATCTTTCAGTATGAAAACGGTTAAAGTTGTTAAATAAAGTTCGGCTTTGACATACAGTATGTGCTTACGTTATCGCGTGAACGTTCGCTGTCACCATGAATAAAAACCCCGCGTATTTAGACAGATTTATAAAGAAGAACTTGCCAGTCTTGAGGAGGCAGCATATCAATGTATAACCCACGAAATGTACCTTCGGTATGATAATAAATTTTTCATTTAGCATGGAAAGAACCTGGTCACTCGAGCTGGTGGCGGTCTGACGCGTCGAGCGGCGGCATTTCTGTTTTATAGCGTTTTTCTTGGACACGATGGAGCGACGCATCCTTGCATAAAGCTGTCACGCTGATTTAACATGCAGGTGCGGTGTCGCTGTATATCTGTGGATGGTGATTGACGGCATTTTCTTCAGCTCTTCAGCTCTTCTGGTCTTTGAAGCGAGAACCGAAACGTTTCTCTTGAATATATCTGATACTGTACAGGTAGATACGCCCCCTTTTTTTGCTTCTGTAAGAGGGCTCGTTTGCAGGAAGTGTCATATCAACTCTTTGATTGCCTGTATTCAGTTTTGTGCTTACTTCTTATGGTGCTTCGTGAAACTTTATTTTCCTTTTTCCGTTGAACTAACCTTGCATAATCAAGCTATTTCACTCGTGCGGACCTGTCTTGTTTAAGATAATGTACATCTTTTTGTTTATGGTTCTTTTGCTGTTCATATTAACCAGCACTGAAAACTTAGAATGTAATACTGCATTATGCACTAATTTACGACTGTTTTAACATTAAACCTCATACTTAGAGCTTATTGGAAGCATATTTCAAATCGCATTGTGCTTTCTAACCGCTTTTGAGTTTGTGTTGTACATTGTTTACAGATTATATTATCTAAAGATGTGTTCTGGGCAAACATGTTTTTTTTTTTTTTTTTTTTTTTTCATTCTGATCACCCTACATGCAATGTATAAGAGACTGTTCTTACGTGAAGAAAAAGATCATAGAATAATAGTTTGTTCTCTTTCAGATTTCTTTGGTTGAATGACTTGATCGAAGGCTTCTTTTGTTAATTAATCTCATTTATTTCAGGTATTATTCTTAAACAGTATGGTGCTGTACCAAAGCCTTATGTACAATATTATTATTATTATGATGCATTGTTTGATTCTTCTGCCACTGCTAAGGAATCCTCCAAATTGCTAGACGACTCTGATTATGAAACAAGGTGCAGTGTGCCTCTATCTTCTCGTCCTTGATTAGTACTATTAGCAGTATTTTTCTCGGGCATTCGGTGTCTCCACATACTCAGATGTTAAGATATGGTGCCTGGTGTGTCTTCATGCTGCTAGGAGTAAATGTTCAAGATGTTTTGTATCTGTACTACCAACTTCTGAAGTATGACATTGACCTCCACAATAACTCAGCTGGACACTTTGATTCAGCATCTTGATATTAAAAGGGAACAACCCTGCAGTAAGCAATGGCATTTTTAGAGAATAAAGGAAATCCCATTGTTCTATTACTTTTATTCTATTGCTTTCATCATTTTTTTAATTTACATTTATTAAGTCTTGCTCTAGAATAAGACCCCAATCAAAAAGAATATGCTATCCTGACAAATGAGAGTTACATCAATACCAGACCTGGGAACGAAACATACAGAGTGTTAAATGTGTGTGTGTATGCTGTCTTTAACAGCCCAATTGAAGTTCTGTATAGTGGAGCCGTTCAATTTGCATTGTTTACATCACCAGATGCCCAGATATGCACATTTTGGCAAGCTCTATTAGGTTGACATTTTCCAACGCTTTGGTCCATGTAATAACCCCGTAAAACTTTTTGTATTTTGATATAATAAAAAAAAAATATAAGAGTGTGTGACGAGTGATTTTTGACTGTTCATATCTGCATTTGTCCACTAGAGGCCACTATTGCATAATTTTAAATCTGAAAGACTTTTACTTCTACACATCAAGCAAAATGCCTTAGAGGGGAGGTGTTTTCCAAAAGTTTGCCCCAATGACTGATAATGCTGTCATATAGGAAATAAAGTGTTCATCCAGGTGCAAAGTCCTGAACTAACACAACTCCCTCTCACACACCTATTTATCTGAAGTGAGTGACTAACACAAACAATAATAACAGATAACACTGTGGCCCTGGCATCGCTCTCGAGGACAACGCCTTGGCATTGGCCAGATAATTGTGTAATTATTGTGATGATGCTGATGATGATTTTCCAAGGTAAGGTTGAGATAGATTTAAGTTTTGGTTAACCCTTTTATAGTCTTTGGGTCAATTTTGCTTAAAGAGGTCATCACATGAGTAATCAAATTTGGCATATAACAGGTATAACAGGCAAGTTTCATAGTTTAAAACATCTTCCTCATTATAAACAAAGCATTTATTTAATCAAGACAAAGACAAGGACAGAAATTTGCATAAACACTGACGAACGGTCATCTTCTCACCTTTGGCCCCGCCCACTGGTGTTTAATCGTTTAACAGCTGACACTTGAATACGCTGAATGCCAGTCGTCTAGCATCAAAACAAATAGAAATTACAATCACTGCCGCTATTTTTTTTTTTTTTGTCTACACCGGATCCACGTGCTTGAGTCTGTCAACACTGTTAGGGGAAACGCATTACAAGTAACGCGAGTTACGTAATCAGTATGTAACGGTCCACAGATGTCACGGTTCGGTACGTACCTCGGTTCGAGCGTCACAGTTCGATACAATTTCGGTACAACAGAAAAAAAAAAATCAACAACAAAAACAAATCTACCATGCTAGGTTTCTTTTCATTTATTTTAAACAGTAGTAGAAATTACAATTTTTTTCCACCTACTTGTGAAAATACTAAATATTATATCAAATTAATGTCATATATAGGCTATATAATCTGCAAGACATATGTACATACAAGAAATAAATACTTAAAATATATTTAATTTAGTTAAGTGATAGACAAGGGAAAACACTGTGCGACACGTGAGTTTCAGTTCAGTTTTGTGACAGAAAGGAAACTCAAATGGCAGAAAGCGACATTCTATTTGTTTTTTGTATAAGTTGATTTTGCTGGTATGAGGAAAGTTGAAGTAAATCGCCGCCGGTGCACGCAAACACAAAACATGTCAGTTCCAGGCTACTAGCATTGCTAACTTGACAGCGCAGTTGGTACTTATAAAACACAGCGAACCAAACATCAGCGTGCCCGCCTCACTGTGTCACCCTTAGAACTCGACTGAAGTACAAAGTCTATAAATTACATAATAAATAATAATTTAGCATTTGAATGCATCGCAAATATGGAATTTTTATGGAATATTTGGATTTGTGCCGAATGAAAGAGGTAGGATAGCAGACAGTTGAATGCGCAAGCCTTTTAAGTAACGTTATACTCCATTGTCAGTGAGAGACCCGTTTAGAATCAGCACATGATAACTGTCTAGTGGTATTTGTTTTCAGGTGCGCAACTCCCGGCATTCGCTGTTCTTCTGCCAGCGGTTATCAAACAGAGTTGCATTACTGCGGGCACCCCTTCTGGATTGAGGATGAATTGCCTGTATTCATTGTAAGGCCTCATGCACCGAACCGATATGCCCATGCCGTGACGGTTCGGTACAAATACATGTATCGTTACACCCCTAGTAATCAGATTACTTTTTTTCAAGTAACTAGTAAAGTAACACATTACTTTTTAATTAACGAGAAAATATCTCAGTTACTTTTTTCCTATTTATTGATTGAAGGCTCCCCTGTCCCCATGCTGAGAGAACTCAGGAGTAAGATGTTAGATGTCTCATTATTCATCACAATGAGTAAAAACAATGAATATGACGCAAACCTGCAATAATTAAATGTTAAATAATACAATATGCTTATTTTCAATGATTCAGTTCAGTCATACTAATAAGCAAAAATTACTCAAGATAAACTAACATTTGCTTTTGTTTTTTGTTGGAGTGTTCTTCTGCGTACAGACATGAATTTACTTTTCCTTCAGCCTGAGGCCCTGTTTACACTAGCGCGTTTTTGTTTTAAAATCGCTTTTTAAAATGAAAACGATCTTCATCTACAGTAGCGTTTTCACTGCGTTTCAGAAAAGATCTCCGCCTACACTACACAACCGAAAACGCGTGTCACATGACCATTTATGCAGGTACAACCATAGATATGTATAGGTAGATTCCCTATTATTTAGACGTGTCTACATGCTTGGAGCAGTCGAATGAGGAATCTACCTATACCTATCTATGGGCACAACAATGACCATGATGTTATTGTTTACATGGTCGTACAGGATGCCAAAAGCAAATGTTGGCAGCCACGCCATCGTTTTCAAAAGTCTCTGTTTTGGTCCGTTTACCTTGAAATGCAACCCCGGAGGTTTCAAACTAAAACGTGGCCTACAGCGTTTTCGAAAATCTTCGTTTTTACGTCGGAGTAGTGTAAACGATAGGCAGAACCGTAGCAAAGGTTATGCGTTTTAAAACAAAGACACACTAGTATAAACGTAGCCTGAGGCTTTTGGTGTGAAAGGACTTTTACATTTGCCAAAAATAGAACTTTTTATATTAAAAACAAACAAGCAAGCCCTGCCCATATTTAAAAAGTAATGCATAAAAAGTAACTAAGTAACGTAATTAGTTACTTTTTTTAGGGGAGTTACGCAATATTGTAATGCATTACTTTTGAAAGTAACTTTTCCCAACACTGATCATCAATAGGACAAAGCATAGCATCCAGGGTTGATCGGAGCATTTTGTTTTGTAAACGAGGCACAGTGTAATGGGGAGTTTACAAAGAAACTTTTGTTGAAAGATGAAGTGGTACTCGATCTGACTGCAGTTGCATCACAAACTATAAGTAAATGATTTTATAATGTTTGTCTGGAAATTACCGTTTTATTTTGATCATGTTGTCAAAAAACTCACTGCAATAGTGAGAGGCCATTGATTATGTTTACTTTGCAATGACGTTAACCAATCATTACAGTGGCCCATTACTGACAAGCCCTTAAAACAGGTAGTTTTAGACAGAAGGTCAGAATGACGGTTAAAAATAATTATTTTTCCACATATTTGTGTTTTTTTTTTTTGTTTTTTTTTTTTTGCGCCAAGAAACTTTATTAACATCATAAGTAAACCTCAAGGAACATATTAATATAATTTTAGAAAATCTATGTCATGACCCCTTCAATGAAACAAGTCAAGTCAAGTCGAGCTTTATAGTCATTCCGCTACATATGTGAACATACAGTGGAACGAAATGTTGTGTCTCGCAGGAACACAGTACTACATAAATAAACAAATATAAACATACATACACTAGACGTAGGAACAATTTTTAAACCTATACATAGCTAACTTACCGAAAGCAGTAATCTAACTTTACATATACTATATATAATTGACTATACATACACAAACAGTTATGACCTTTTATCTGACCATTCAGCATGTTAGAAAGCTGTAAATTGCATGTGTTTTTTTTCCTTTTTTTTTTTTTTTTTCATTTGCGACCCAAATTATACCTGACAAATGTAACCCTGGACCACAAAACCAGTCGTAAGTGTCAATTTTTTGAAATTGAGAATTATACATTATCTGAAAGCTGAATTAATGAGCTTTCCATTAAGGTATTTTTGTTAGAATAGGACAATATTTGGCTGAGATACAACTATTTAAAAATCTGGAAACTGAGGGTGTAAAAAACATCTATCACCTTTAAAGTTGTCCAAATGAAGTTCTTAGCGATGTATATTGCTATTCAAAAATTAAGTTTTGATATATTTATAGTAAGAAATGCACAAAATATCTTAATGGAACATGATCTTTACTTAATATCCTAATGATATTTGCCATAAAAGAAAAATCGATCATTTTGACCCATGCAATGTATTGTTGGCTATTTCTACAAATATACTACCCGTACTACTTAAGACTGGTTTTGTAGTCCAAGGTCACAAATATAAAATTTTCTGTGATACTATGAAAGAATTTAAACTGTACAATAATCATGAATGTTTGAAGATTTTAAACGTTTTAAATTCGACTCAAAATCTCAGGTTCTTTTATGGACACACAAGAGTTAAATGGATCCTACTGATATCCACCTTGCTCCTGATCACGCCCATGACCACGCCCCCAAGCACACACGTACTCCGTTTATCAGGTGATGCGTGAGAACGAACTTTTCATGTGTCCTGCCTCGAGACCGCACTCATTCATTCACTTACTCACAGATCTCACGTTCACACACGATGAAGGATGCTTTGGTTTGAGTCTTTTTCACACGCGTTCACCATAATGGATCTGTTCTAGAGGGAAACAACTCTTGGATTTCATTTGGGGGAGTAACTTAACGCTGAAACAATCACAGACAGGTGAGTGACTCGTGGTGATCTTTCCTTTGTTTGCTGGCGATTTAGGAAGCACCTGCGCTTGTAAATATTACAGTGTGTTATCCATAACATGATAAAATTGCGTCTTTTTTGCTAGTGGTCAAATATTCGCCGTTATAAATTCCTCACTTACCTTGGTTAAGGACACGCACCCTAAAACTGTTTAGCCCTTGTTACGAAACATGTAGACACAACGAGTCATTATTTGAGGTAAATAACTCTAAAGACCCTGACCGGAAGCGCTGAAGTCACATACTGTTGCCCATGACAACAGTGGTTATATTTTTATTACTACCAGCCAAAAGCAAGATTTCCACATCACTATAAAATAAGGGTTGCTTCCCCTCCTTCTTAGTCTCAAAACAATAAACCAACACACGTGTATGAATATTATCTCCGGTCTGTGAACATTCCACGTCAGATATTCAGGATCCAAGACTGACCAATTCCTGAAGGATTTTAAGACAGTCTGTCGCTTAGCAACCACGTCAATGGACAGTTTTCACATAATCCCATACAAGTTGTGTAAAAGATGTCTCATGTCTTTAAATCATGTTTAACTGTTCACTGAATATTAGTGGGATCCAAAGGTCTGGAACCACGAGTCAAAATGATACATACTGTATACATTTTATTTTATTTATTTTAAAGAATTATAAATTGTATGTATAAATGCATATGTATGTACATGTGTGTGTATGTATGTAAAAATACTTTTAATAAATTAATATCTACAATAAAATTGTAATAATAAAATAAACATTTTAAAATTATATATATATATATACACACACATTTGAAATTTTATATAATATATGATTTTATATATTATATGTTTTATATATTTATCTATATATGTGTATATGTGTATGTATATACATACTTTTAATAATATTAATATTTCCAATAAAATTGTAATAATAAAATAAACATTTTAAAATTATATATATACACACATATTTGAAATATTATATAATATATGATTTTATATATTATATGTTTTATATATTTATCTATAAATGTGTATATGTGTATGTATATACATACTTTTAATAATATTAATATTTCCAATAAAATTGTAATAATAAAATAGACATTTTAAAATTAAATATACACATTTGAAATTTTATATAATATATGATTTTATATATTATATGTTTTATATATTTATCTATATATGTGTGTATGTGTATGTATATACATACTTTTAATAATATTAATATTTCCAATAAAATTGTAATAATAAAATAAACATTTTAAAATTATATATATACACACACATTTGAAATATTATATAATGTATGATTTTATATATTATGTTTTATATATTTATCTATATATGTGTATATGTGTATGTATATACATACTTTTAATAATATTAATATTTCCAATAAAATTGTAATAATAAAATAGACATTTTAAAATTAAATATACACATTTGAAATATTATATACTATATGATTTTATATACGTTTTATATATTTGTTATCTCTCTCTCTCTCTCTCTCTCTATATATATATATATATACACACATTTAAAAAAGAATGTAATGTATAAAATATTACAATTAAATAAAATATAGAATTTTAAAATTTAAATTGACATTTAAAATATCAATATTATAAACTAATATTATAAATTCTTTTTAATTTAAAATAATACTTCAAATATATTTTAAATCCCTGATCTTTATTGGTCTTCAAAATGAAAGAATACAGACCACAAAATGTTGGTCCTGTTTTGAGATACTGAATTCCAAAATGTCCTCTCACAAACTGTTCAAAAGAACGAAACAATCATTATTCAAGTGGCCATACAGCCTGTGTAAATAGGTTTGGATTAATCACCAGAACTACTGTGCGCTTATGTATTAAAGGTGAGGTTAACCCTCTCAGGTGCCTGCATGCTCACAGGGAGCTGTCTTTCCTGACAGGGAGGGTTCATTCTGCTGAATCAACATTAAGCTTCTCCCTGTCAGCACTTCTGATAGTAAGGCCAAGTGTGAGAGGAATATTTTGTCGTTTTCCTATCTCACTACGCTATCAGAATCAACAGATCATAAAATGTCAATTTCCATAAAGGTGGTTTAACTGTCGCTGTGGCTCTCAATATTCCAGCAGTTCTTTTGTTTATACTTCACACCTGAATTATTGATAGCATAGCGTATAGTTCCTTATATAAGTCTTGTGCAAGTCTCGTATTCATCACGGTCATGCATCACTGAACACGCCACAAACCGTCCCCGTCATTGATTTTCTTTAGGTTCATTTGAATTTCAAGGTCCACAGTTGCCATATAGCCAACTGATTTTTGCAAAAATTTGAGTGCATTCTTTATCAATATCATATTTAATATCAATATAAAATCTGTTTTGGTAACACTTTATAATAAATTTCATAAATAAACCATAAACAAATATTATATAAAGCTTAGCAGAACATTGTTTAACATGTATTCACATAACTTGAAACATGGGATAATGTGCTTATTAATGTTGACTAATAAAAAATATTATATAATACTTAATGTATGATTAGTTAATGCTTACAAATGTCATTAAACTTTCAATTACGATCATTCAGTTGGAAAATGTACAAATGATTTTGACAGAAATTATAATGATTAAAAGCTTGTTAGTGTACTTTTTAATGGTAACAAATGTCATTAAACTTCAGTTCATATATTACCTGATGCTCCCTTTTACAAATGTGAAAAAAAAAAAAACCTTAATTAATCATTTTAAGCACTTCACCAACTGTTCATGTTAACTTATTATTTATTAACTCATAACCACGTTCTGTAAAGATCACATATTTGGTCTTGGACTTCTACTACACATCTTAAATCATTTATTAATTACTTGTTAATGTTTTGCAGTACTCAAGAGCACAAATTCCGAGTATGCGTCACCATACTTGGCCACACGTCACGTCCCTTCCTAAAATGGAAACTGTTCATGACTCATAGGTGTTTATAAATGTTTACTAATCATTAGTACCTTCATGAGCAGTCATCTCTGGCAAAAAGTGTCCCAAACGACTGGAATTAACCCTATTTACACATCTTTAGAAATCATTTATTAATTATTAGTTCATGTTTTGCAGTACCCAATCTAAATTTGAAACTAGTCATCAGTTTCTAAACATTCACCAATCATTCAGTACCTTTATGAGCTCTGGACTTTCAGCTGTAACATTTGTGTAAAGGGTGGTTAGTTACATTTAGCTAAAAACTTTTTTATTTCCTCAACACTTATTTTAGAAACTATTCATCATTTGTAAATGTTTATAAATGTTTACTAATCATTAGTACCTCTAAGAGAAGTGCCAAACTGCATCCCAAATAACCTGAATTCACCCTATTTACACATCTTTACAAATAATTTATGAATCATTTGTTCATGTTTTTCCGATACCCAAACTAAAGTTGAAACTAGTCATCATTTTTAACCTTTTTTTTTTTTTTTTTTTTTTTTATTGCCGCAAGGCTTATGTTAGTACTGTCAGTAGTGTTCTGAAATGAGGAGGCAAGGCAATGAGGAGTTTTTTTTTTTATTTATTTCAAATGTGAATTCATGTCACAGTCACGTTTTCTTGGTTAAATCAAAGTAAAAAAAAAAAAAAAAAAACAGTTCTATTTTATATTTTTACATTAACAGTGTATAACAATTTATTAACGCCAAGTATGAATCTCATCAAGTTGGTGTTTTTAAGCATTTTACATTTATTAAAATAAAAAATCAAGGCAGTAACAATTTAAACAAAATATTTTATTTTTATGAACTTATTTTCAGCTATTCTTTTTAATATCTAACTGTTAACTAATTCAGAAGTTTTTGATCATCAGTCATCAGTGTTAACCATCAAATTTCACCAAGCTGATTACTCACTAAAAACTCCCACAGATCATGTTTTCATGCCATTTTAGGTCTTATTTTGATGTAAAACAAAGTGGTTATATCCAGGGCTCGAATTGAGGGAAGAAGGACAAAAAGCATCCCCTTTGTACAACCACCATCCCCTCTTACATCCCTTTTAGATTAGTAATGCTGTATACTATGTTAAACTTATTGTGTAATATCAATATTCATTAAGTATAATAATTTATTCCATGGAATGTCTGGATACTGGATTCTGATTGGCTGGCAGGTATGCAGTAAAACCATTTAATGCACAGGTAGTTCCGAGTCAGTTTAATTACCGTTCTATATTAATGCGCTGCTTTAACTGATGCACGCAAACACACACACACACACACACCCACCCACACAGAGAGAGAGAGAGAGAGAGATCGCATTGCGCTGCGCACATACATAAACTTGTTGTCAGCGCTTCCCCGTGATTCCTATTAAAATAGCCTAGATACTCGATCGCTACATTATATTCCTCAACAACGAGGTGGTAAAACCGCTGTTTTTGAATAAATTCGTTGTTTGTAGAGAAATGCGCAGACGCACAGCATGCAGGCAGGTACGCACACACAGAACTGTCATCTCTGTCTTTCTCTCTCGCCTTCTCACTCTTTCTTGGTCGATCGATAATTTACTGAAATAAATGCTATAATTCATTCAAATAAATGTGATCTTACTATTTCATCTCTGATCGCACTATTTCATCTCTGTGTCTGATCTAAAGCGGGCAGAATGCTGGAGCTGTGTCATAACTGACGAAAATAATCGTCTTTTTTTAGCCATTCGGTCAAATATTGCGCTGCAAAGAGCAATACTACTTTTAACTTGCCTGTAACTTGGAAAATGACCATGGAATAAGCGGGATAATCAACGACTTGCGGTGCATTAAAGGATTTTAAAATGCATTTCGCGGAGGCAAACGCCATCTGCTTCGCTGCTTACTTATATACTTGCATCGCAGATTGGTCAATCAGAGCTCATGTTAACGAGCGAGCTCACGCATGCTTTTATGATTTTTTGTGCAAAATGGTTTGAGAGCAACTTCTGAGGCTTTTTAAAATAAAGAGAACACAAAAGGCATGACATTTCCTTGATTGGAGCTTAGACATTTCCCTGACGTAACCTTATTGTACTATGTGTGACTGTGAGGACGAGGGACGATACGAGAGATACCAGATATACGCTCCATTCAGAAATGATAACCCATTCTAATTTAAGGTAGATGATATTGAATATGTCAGTGAGCAAAGAAAACAAAAAAAAACAAAACAAAAACGGGTCTTGAGAGTAGAGGTCGACCGATGTATCGGTTTTGTCGATTAATCGGCACCGAAGACAATGAATTAACTGTAATGATCAATAGGCTATATATTTCATATATTTTTATTTATTTACAAAGTATGGTTCAGTAGGCTAATTTTTATGTATTTATTTTTTTTAAATAGTAGAGCACTATTTATTTTCTGCTCAGTAGCCATTTTAAAAACTATCGGTCAATTAATCTGTATCGGCCAGTGTGGTCCAACCTAGTTATTGTATCGGTAAAATCAAATATCGTTCGACCTCTACTTGAGAGTCCAAAAGCATTTGTTGCATGATGAAGCCTATTAGAATAAAGTTTGAATGCTTCTATAATTCAAATAATGACAGAAAAATATCCCTGTGTTTATTTTTATCTTTATAGTTGAGTGAAAAAAAAAAAATAATAATAATAATTAGTTAAGTAATATCACGTGAGATTCAACATGTGCTCTTCTGCAAATGTTAAATTAATTTTATACAGCAGAGCAGCTCAACAGACAAGAAGTTCATTGAGTGCCCTGTTGAAATTCATTCTCATTTACCCCCCACCAAACCCAGGGGTCTGTTAAAACTCAATGGGCTCAGGGGAGGCGAGAAAGACGCGGACTCCCACTGTAACTTTACCTGCTGGTATCACTGTTGGACAGTGTTTCTTTAGAAAAAAGTTTTATACACTTTTTCATGTCATATTTTGTAATATTTGCATTTTAATCTTTGTACTAAAAATTGCTTTTGTAATAAGCTTTTGAACATTGTATAACATCTTTTAAAATCATTTGAAGATTTTTATACCACAGGACTTCAATTCTTTGCTCAGGTTGGAGGTTTATGTTAAAGTCCAGTCTCCTCCCTCCCCTCACAGACGGGCAGCTGTTGCAGTGACTCAGTATCATGGAGGCGTGCAGCGGGACTGCAGCAGCGACACACGGCAGAGCTCCAACACCTCTGAGAGACGCATGCATTCATGATCCCTGTGAAGGGTGAGTAACAGCCTGCATTTTTCGCCTCTCAATGTGCTTTGGCGGCTGCGGTGCTCGATTACCATTAGATTTGCCGTATGGCGTGCCTCTGTCTGTGTGTGTTTCTTTTGCAAGGTTAGTTTCTTTACATTTGGCTGAATCTCTGCATAATCAGGTGCAGTGCATGGTTTGGTTTTTGCACACACAAGCGTTTTGTGCGTCATGTGACCGGTCACCTTATTCTATTTCTGAGACAGCATATTTCAGCAGCACTGCATGCAGCAGATGTGAATTTGTCCCCTGAGGAGTAAATTACAGTGGTGAATTGTGTGCAACTGGTGCCCTACAGAGATGATAACAAGGACAGTAGAGTCATCAATGAACGTGTTGTACCGCCCCAAGGAAGCAGGCATGGTTTAATGGAATAGTCTGTGACATGACACATCTTTTATATTATCTGTTAATTTATTCATTAAATATGTAATTCATATGAATTATAACTGTTATAACTAATAACTATTCTGATATTATAATGTGGTAAAACCCTGATTAAAAGAATTGAAGTCTTGAAAGGAAAGCCTTAACATTAACAAGAACTACATTAAGCACTGTAATTTATATTTTATTTTTATTGTTATTGAAACAAACCTGCTTATCAATATTTTTTATGATTATTATTATTATTATTATTATTTTATTTTTATTTTTTTTTGTCCGCCAGATTAAAATCCTGTTATGCAACCAATATGTAGAAACAGGAAACAGACCCCCATCAAGTTAAAAATATCAATAATCTAAAATATCAGATAATTTGGCATTTTTATAGCAAGGTTAGTTTTTTTGTAAAACAAACAAAAAACAACGATTAAGATTACAAATAATACAATTGTTACTTTTTACTAGGGCCCTATTAAATGTTTTAGTTTTTATCAAATTCCATTTTTAGTTTTTTTAAATTCAGTTTGTTTTTCATCTTTAATTTTTCGGGATTGCATTTCTCCAGTTTTAATTTTTCTAGACACTGTTGTAAGAGTTAAATTTTATTAATCAAAAAACATGTCCAATTAATTACTATATTAACTTACTATATTAAGCAAAAAATTAGTAAGTTTAATAAAAAATTTAAGACCTTATGAAATGTGTGTGTGTGTGTGTTTTCAAATGTAGTTTTTTATTATTATTATTATTTTTTTTTTTTACTGTTTTCCATTTAATTTTCTGGATTCCATTTTAATGGTTTATATATATATATAATAGTGTTTGTATATTTACATTTTTCTGCTGAATAAATTTTGGTAAATCATTTTTCTGGTAAATATTCGTTTAAAAATAATGTTTTAATAATAATTTTGTTATTACTTTTATTAGTAGTAGTACTATAAGTACATTAAATAATATTTCTGTCATGGTTTCTTTACGTTACACCGAACTTTTATTTTGACAGAACTCTCAGGATTTATATTTAAATGTTATTTTTGCGACTTAATAATTACAGACACTAGTCAGTATCGCATTTTTATGTAGGTGTTCTAAACTATTTTTGATGTATCCATCCACAATTTGACAAATTCCGTGACATTCCACGTTATACAGTAAATTCCATTTTTATGACTGGATTCTGCGATTCTGTCCATGTTTTCCACATTGCGAAAATAATTTCGTATTTTTGACATTTGACATTCATACATGACATTTTAGTCATTAATTTTTTTTTTCATAACCAAAAGTAAATTCTGAATACAAAACAAATATATTTTCTTTTCTTAGTGTTTTTTTTTTGTTGTTGTTTAACTGTGCTGTAAAAATCATGACTTCGACTTTTTTTTTTTTTTGAAGTTACAGTCCAAATATCCTGTTCATTGGATGACATGAGCAGCAGTTTTTCAATTGATAACTGTCGTGATAATTACAGTTATAATTTTGATCAGTTTAACATCGTCGTGCAGCATGACTAAATATGACTAAAATGTTAACTATTTTCATTGACTAAGCAATAAAGACAAAAAAGTTAAATAAATATTAAAACATTAAATATCATAAGTATTGACAAAACTTTGACTAAATATAATAAAAACTAACACTACATCATTGTGAACACTTTCAAAAATCATTCACCCGTAGTTGGTTATTTAGAACTCACTAATCTGCCATTATGTTGCACCTGTGACTTTATGGCTGTAAACTTTTGCCTCTTTCTTCCATGAACAGGATCAGGCATTATCGTCCAATCTCACGGTGGTCTAATCTAGTGGAGGAAGGGGGGAGTGTGGGATGTTCTGAAACAAAATCACTGACTCTGTCTTTTGTCTACTGAATGAATTGACTAAACTCTAGCCTTTTATTCCCATTCTAAAGGCTTTCCAATCCTTAAAGCTGTTCCAGCTCATCTTTCCCTACCCCTGAAGCGCATCATATTTCAAGTTACACTTTTGCCGGTTCTTTGTTATTTAGGGTGGTTCATTTGTGACTGACTGAGTGACTGATTGAAGCGATATCCTTGTGCGTCGCAAAATGTACAATAGTGTGCTTTTTACCACCGCGGATCTGATCTTCTTTAATGTCTCCTTGTTTCGACCCTCCCGGCCATGTTCTCAGCTGCAGGGCGAACTGAGTAATGCTCTGGAGATTTTCTGAAACGGACAGATCATTTCATGATGTGTATGTGAAATGAAGAGTGAGCTTTTATTTTTAGAGACAATAAATAAATGTAGCTTTTGAGTATAATTCATTGTGATTGGCTGACATAATTAAATGGTGTATAATCTGATTGATTGCAAGAGTAACTGCTACACATCCTAAACAGCTTTACTAAGTAATTAGACATTATATAAGGTTTAATACCCTCATTAGCAAATCCCATTTTGTAATTTTCCTGTATATAAGATCCTAACAGACACATTGAAAATGCATTAGGACTGGCATGTGTTTGTTGAGCAGCTTTACTCTTGTGTTATTGACACAGCTCAGCCTTGGTCAACTTGTAGCTCATTGTTTGGTTATTTCCTCACCCATGGGTCATAAGTTCAGTGTAATGAGTGGTGCCTCTCAACTTGGTTAGTGTATTGTCTGCATGTCCTGCTTGATTAGGCAGCCAAAACTGAGGAAAGGAACTGGACCTGAAGGAATGTATCAGATGGCACAGTGGCCTGTGCACGTGCTCGGGTCATATAGGAGCTGTTGGCTTGAGATCTGGGTTTGGCTCTGAAAAAAGCTTTACAAATCATAACATTAATAATTTAGGCCAAAAAAGGAGGTATAGGAGTTTAATTTAGTTTTATGCTAATTAAGCATATGCTCTTTTTTTTTTTTTTTTTTTTTTTTTTTTTGTCCCAGAAATGTTTATATTGTCATTTAGGGTCTGTACATGTTATTTAAAGTGATAGTTTACACAAAAATAAAAATTCTGTCGTTAATTACTCACACTCATGTCTTTCCAAACCTGTAAAACCTTTCATCTTCGGAACACAAATTAAGATATTTTTGATGAAATCCGAGAGCTTTCTGACCATGCATAGACAGCAACGCAACTGACACCTTCAAGGCCCAGAAAGGTAGTAAGGACATTGTTAAAAATAGTCCTTGTGACATCAGTGGTTTAACATTAATGTTATGAAGCAACAAGAATACTTTTTGTGCGCAATGAAAACCAAAATAACGACTTTATTTGACAATTTCTTCTCTTGCCTCTCAGTCTTTGACGTGTTCACAAGAATACAATGACACATGCATTATTTTCCAGTTTTTCTGAAGTCATACAGTAGCTTTTTGTGGCGCAACGTATTGTAGTGTCAAGTCTGAATATGCGTAAGCATGAGTGAGATTTGAGAATTACCACAGAGGGATCATTTTTCTGCAAGTAACAACTTAAGGCTGGAATACATTGCACAACCTTTAAAACCTAAGCATATTTTAAAACACTAGGAGTTACACACTTGCCAATTTCGCAAATGATTATAGAGGAAAAACTTGGCATCATACACTAAGCCAATGAGGATGACACACTAACAGACTTTTTAAGTTGAAACGTGTTTTGTTGTTGAGAGACGCATAACAGATAAAAACAATATGTGCTCAAAATAAGACATTTGATATCATTCAGCTGCACTGATTCATAGTTTAAAACTAAAAGATTGTGATTTTCTGTTAAATATGTCAACTATATCTACCCAAAATTTGCAGCCTATTGCCTTTGACTTTCTGTAACTAGCATACTCCGGACTGCATATCAGGGCAAAAGTCATGTACTGTATTCCAGCCTTTTTGGTCGGTTTCTTGTTGTACATAGGGCTGTGCAAAAAATCGGTTGCGATTATCACACACATCTCGACAGTAATGCCGGTTCTGTGATTAGTCGTAAATCTCCATCACATTCTGTCAGATATAGTGGCGTTTACTACACAGAGCTGTAGTTCACTGATAAGGTACGCAATCGAGTTCATAATCGGAGGCGATACATATTCGATGATGAACGCGATATTGCGTAGCTTGTCAGTGAACTATGGTTCTGTGTAGTACACGCCAAAGAAAACAAAAAATAGATTAGTTAACTCCAGAATCAAAATTTTCTGATATTTTACTCAACCCTATGTCATCCAAGATGTTCATGTCTTTCGTTCTTCAGTCGAAAATATTCAAGGATTTTTCTCCATATGGTGGACTTCAATGGAGATCAACAGGTTGAAGGTCCAAACTGCAGTTTCAATGCAACTTCAAAGGACTCTACATGATCCCACCCGAGGAATAAGTGTCTTATCTAACAAAACGATTGGTCATTTTCTGCATTATGTAATCATGTTAGTGGCGGAAGTACCAACCCAGTGTTTACAAAGCAAAAGTGCAAAGAAATTCAAACGCTGTTTACAAAAAGAAAAGTAAAACGATGGTGGACGATTTTGAAGTTGGAGTTGAAAATGAGATGGAGTTTTTGGCCCTACTTTACCTTTTTGAACCAAAGTACACAGATGAAGAACTAACCATGTGTGACCTTTCCACCGTGACTACGAACGTAATAGATGTGCATTGCAGAGCTAGTGCAAGATGAGCATTTGTGGTTAAAAAGTGTATATATATATTTTTGTTTTTTTTCTTTTAGAAAATGACAGATCGTTTCGCTAGGCAAGAACCTTATTTCTTAGCTGGGATCGTGTAGAGCCCTTTGAAGCTGCATTGAAACTGCAATTTGGACCTTCAATCTGCTGATCTCCATTGAAGTCCACCATATGGAGAAAAATCCCAGAATGTTTTCCTCAAAAACCTTAACTTCTTTTCGACTGAAAAAAAAAAAGACATGAAGATCTTGGATGACATGGGATGAATAAACTATCAGGAATTTTTAATTATATTCCTTTAGGAGCTGACAACCCGTGGTCACTAACTGATTTCATTGGTTGGAAATGAGCAGCAGGAACATTCTGTAAAACATCTTATTTTGTGTTCTACAGAAGTGTCAAACTAATTCAAATCATTTTTGGGTGAACCATTTCCTTAAAACAATCCTAACTCAGGAAATTCACTGGTCTAATTGCTTTGTGCCGAGTGATGCGATATAGAGGTATGTGTGTATGTCATAGCATAAGCTTATTTCAACACATCCCTCTCTGAATCTCTTTTCTTTAAGGCCCCACCCAGAGGAGGATGAGGGGGAGGAAGATAGGAGCTTGCAGCCAGCAGAGACTGCAGGCTGGGAGGACGCCATTGCTGTTATGGTGCGTGTGTGTACTGGCTTTCTGTATGTCACGCTTTATGCGCTTAGAGTGCTGCGTAATCGTTTGTTTACATGTGCGTGTTCGTATATGCAGGCACGAGGAGCGCCGATGGTCCCTGAACTGCCTGCCGAATCTTCTCTGCGCTCATGTGCCAGCACGGCCAGCATGAAGGTCAAGAACGTCAAAAAGTAGGTGTTTGTACGTTAAAGGGAAGAGTTCCATCTCTGTTTTGTCTCTGTCAGACCCACGGAGCAGAATACTGATGAGCTCTTTTTGTTTTACAGACTGTCCCTCACCAAAGGCCATTTTCCCAGGCTGGCAGAATGTGCCCACTTCCACTATGAGAATGTTGACTTTGGCTCTGTGCAGGTGAGGGTTTTATGGTAAATGCAGTGCTGCTGAAGACCATGATCACTCATGGTTGACAGGAATGTGTTAATTAGGTTCTTGGCTGTGGTCTTGGTTTCATTGGTGGCGGATTATCCATCATGTTGAAATTAGGGCTGTGGTTTAAGTTACAAGCAATACACACTGGTCTCTGTCAGGTTATTTACCATCTTGCAAGATCTTAAGACTGTGGAAAACATCTTGGCTAGCTGTTTGGATTTCAACATCACTGTTCCTCCCCAAACTGTTATGTTTATACAAATGTCTTAGCATTATCACTGTCCATTTCCTCAGATAATATAAAGTTTGGGGTTCATTAGATTTTTTTTAAATTGTTTTTAAGGGATTTTCTTATGCTTCTATTCTCTTATTTCTCTGCGTACAAGTGTAAGTCAAGGTATCGTGCTCCAAAACTTAATTTAGTATTACCTTACCATTTTAATCAAGTTGTTTTTGCTGCTGTGTCTTTAAGACTTCTACTTATGCAAATTATCTCTGTTATGATTGTGCAAACTTGCTTACACTTTATTAGCACAGGCCAGGATCCTGCATACTTAAAGTAACAGACAGTATATTAATGTAATATGTAAATATAGGCGGTAATATGTTATTATTTATATGATGTTCATAGTCATAGAAACCATGATGATTAATGCTGACACACTGCAAACATACTCTAACATACACAAAGTCATCAGCCATCATGGTTGCAAAAACAAAAACTTTTTTTTTTCTGAAATCACATCCTCTTCCCGTTATTATAAAAGCCCGTTTCCACCACCAAATAAAAAAGTAAATAAAGGTAATTGCGACTTTTCATCTCACAATTCTTTTTTTTTTTTCTCACAATTGCGAGTCTACGTCTCACAATTCTGACTTTTTCTCATAAGTGTGAGGTATGAACTTGCATTTGCAAGTTATAAAGTTAGAATTGCAAAATATAAACTCTCAATTCTGACATTTTTCTAAGAATTGTGAGAGAAACTTGCAATTTAGACTTTTTTTTCTCAGAATTGTGAGTTTATATCTCGTAATTCAGACTTTTTTTTTCTCACAATTATGGGGTATAAACTCGCAATTTTGACATTTAAGAATTGTGAGAATCTTGCAATTTTTCCACAATTATGGAATATAAACTCACAGTTGTGAGTTAAATCTGTTTTGATTTAAAATAGTTTAAATCTCATAATTCTGACTTAATCCCTCTCAACTGCATGTTATAAAGTCAAAATTGCGACTTTACTCATAAAACTAACAATTTTAAGAAAAAAAGTCACAATTGCAGGATATAAACTTTTTTTTCTCACAATTGCAAGTTTATGTCATGCAATTCTGAGAAAAAAAAGTTGTAATTGCAAGAAAAGTTAGAATTTTGAGATAAAGTCACAATTACATCCCACAATTCTGACACTTTTTCTCAGGATTGTGAGGTATAAACTCACCGTTGCAAGTCATAAAGTCAGAATTGCAAGATATACTCAATTCTGATTATTTTCTTAGAATTGCGATATATTGCGTAATTTGGACATTGTTCTTGCAATTGCAGGATATAAACTCACAATTATGACTTTTTTTTTTTTCTCAGAATTGTGAAATATAAACTCAGTTGCAGTTATAAAGTCAAATTCTGAGGGGGAAAAAGACTGACATTTTCTCAGAATTGCGAGTTTATATCTCATAATTCTGAATTAATAACTCGCAGTTGTTTGTTATAAAGTCAGAATTGTAACTTTACTCACAAAACTCACAATTCTAACAAAATAAACCACAAGTGCAAGATATAAACTCGCAATTAGGAAAAAGTCAAAATTAAGTTTAAATCTCACAATTCTGAGTTTGTTTTCTCACAATTGCAAATTTATATCCCAAATTCGGAGGAAAGAAAGTCGGTATTGTGAGATGTAGACTTGCAATTGCATGAAAAATCACAATTTTATTAATAATGTTTTATTCATTGACAGAAACAGGCTTCCATAAGTTATTGTGCATGTGCATTCTACATATATAATCTATCAGAAAAGGCACTTGGCACTTCAACTGCTACTATTTTTCTCCCTGCAAAGGGTCAGTCGCCTCCCCCTCTTCTGCTGTCTTTGACAGAACATCAAACTGTGCTTCGCCATTTTTATTTCAACAATCCACCCCAGCATGTTTTAATCCAGACAGATTTTGTTGTTATGCTGATGGGTTCCAGTAGAGAGCAGTAAATACCACTGAGCCCCTCCTCAGTCTTTGCTGTATGTACACTATACTGTTCTGGGAGCTGAAGGGTGTTGGTTTCGATGCATCATGAACAGGGTATGACGTCATAGCTGAGGAACAGGAAATTTGCCCTCACGTCCCACAGCACTGTGCTCTGCGCCTTCATCATCCTGTGCGTTTCAGCTCTCAAGGTCACACATACTCCTGTTCTATTAGATCACATTCAGTCTCCTGAGCGCGTCGCACTGACACACTGTGGCCGGGGGCTGGAGGAGGCCAGTCACGCATGTACCAGAATACAAATACTCTACTACTCCAGACCTGCCAGTTAAATAAGAAATTTGATGTTTCGGGTGGAACATCATGTAGTACTGTTTCTCTCTAGTTCCTTTTAAAAGCTCAAGTTCACATTCCAGCAGTTGAATGATACTACATCAATGAATGCATATCAGATAGCAGCAATTTTATGGCATGGTGCCTTTTGACTGTCCGGTGTAAATTGGAAAAGAAGAGAGAGAGAAAAAAAAAAACAACTTAAATCAACTTAAGTTCAGTCAACTCAAAAAAAAGTTTATTCAGCTTGAAATATTAAATTATACTAAGTGACAACTTAGATATTTGAGTTGAATCAACTTAAAATTTGAAGGCAGCTGGGTTACTTACCCATCTGTTAAGTTTGGCAAACACAAATATCTAAGTTGTTACTTAGTACAACTTAATATTTCAAGTTGACTAAACTTATTTTAGTTGACTGAACTTAAAATTTTAAGGCAGCAGGGTAACAAATTATTTTAAGCTGACTTAACAAATTGTTTATATATATATATATATATATATGGACACTAAACGTTTTCTGTACTGAGGACAACTGAACAAAACTAAGCGATCATAAATATTACATAAAATATTCTGATTTTAAATTTTGTACTTAGACAACATAGTTTTAAAAATTTTACATTTTATAAATGATGGATTGATAGATAATTCTACAGTAAAGCAATATAAAAAAAATATATTTTATTGTAGCATTTTGATTTTTGTAGTTATATTATATGATCATTTAAACATTTAAATGTGTGTCAGGGTTATTATAGTTAACTAAAAATTAAAACTAAAACCATAAAGTTTGATACATTAAATAAAATAAATGTTACTTGAGATAAAATAAAACAATTTTTTTTAACATATTTTATTTCAGATAGTTTCCAAAGCAACACTTGTTTTTTTTTAATGTACTAAAATAATTAAAACTGAAATAAAAACTATATAGACATAATTTAAAAACAACAAAGTATTTACAAAAAACACACAACAAAATTTCTAAAACTTCAACTAAAAGAAGCATAAGAAGCAGAAAAGATAAAAATAAAATGTAATTCAAAACTATAATAGTATCTCAGTGATACTAAAAAAAAAAAAACATGCATTTTTGTTGATAAAATAAAAGAAATGAAATGTGAGAAAGATGCTTGTTTTGCCCTCTGCTCATTTGATATCTGCTCAGATATCGCACTACACGGAAACTCACATTTTAGGTTTCAGTAATGTTAAATGCAAATTGTGTAAGCATTTTATTTTATTTGGTGAACATAAATGACTATCCTAAACAAAGCTCAGTATTTTTTTGCAGCTGACTCTAGTTTCATATTTTGACTACAAAGCCTTTTGAATTGTACTTTAAGTATCTGAAGAATAACCTTGTCTGTGTTTAGTCCTAGAATAGGGTATTGAGTTAACATCCTTTCTGTGGCGTCTTTATGTAGACCTTTGTTGCATTCCCAGAGGTGGTGTGCATGTTCCACATTCCTCAGCTCAGGTTTACAGAGAAGCTTTCAGGATCTCTGCCTCCTCCCTGCTAGTGCAGAGAGAGATGGAGACAGAGGAAGAACTGGGCCAAATTCAGCGACGCTGTAATAAGCTTTCACTGATCTGAGAACAGTCACCTCCATCTCCCTATGAGAAGCTGGCTGGAGCATTGATTAAATCTATGTGTTTTCTGCTATAAATCGTCTCGGACAGAAGGGAGGGAGCCCTCACTCACCACCGTTTCATTAGAGTGGACCCAAACCTGCCGGTTTCCACAAGCAGTGCTGCTGAACTGTGTGAGAAAGGGTTTTCTATGGGTGGATTGATCTTGAAATATTGATACTTCTGTTATCTGAGCTTAATCCACATGGCCGATAATACTACAGGGTGAGCAACATTAAGGTTTTGTAAAACGGCAATGCATCAAATCAGTTTTGCTGAAAACTCATGATGGATCCAGATTCAGGATCTACGTTTATGAAGTAGGTCAGCCCTGGATTATGATTCATCTCATTTTTGACTGAAGTGAAGCCTGATTAACTTTTGCTCTCCAAGACTTTGGGCTCATCTCAAAGACATGCAATAAACATTTAGGGGAAGATGCATGATGTGATTGAATTGCTGACAACCCTTGTGTAATTTATGGCATTGTAGATTAGCTGTGGCTCCAGATGGAGAAAGGTCGACTCTTGATCACTGGGTTACTCTTTCTAGCTTTTATGTAACTTGCGGAATTTCCTTGTGGATTATTGCTGCTGAAAAAGCTTTCAGTGCAATTTATTATACAAGTGGAATTTTAATCCACAGATTGTGTGACATAAAGCTGTGGTCGTTGACCTTTGGCGTCTGCTTTCATCCATTTTCATCACAGTTGCAAATAACAGACCAGGTATTACAATCTTTAATCTTTTATTCAGTATTACAAGTTTAGAGCTGATCTGGGATTTTATAGATTCAGCTAACAGGAATTTTCCAAACCAGTGGTTTAGATGAGGCCTGTTATGGTAAGGTTACAAAGTGGCATTTTCACCACAGCGTTCATTGTTTTGAAGTTGTCCTTGAAGTTGTCAACATAACATACACTTAAAAATGTATAGTATTTCTGTTCTGGGAATATGAACCAAATATATTGATGACTCATGGGAAGTTTCTTCTTGCGAAATCATAATTACCATGTGTGTTTAAGTGGTTTTGGTCAGAAAAACATGGGCTCATTGGGCAGTTTGTAATTCTCATTCCAGTTTGTCACATCCAGACAAAGACAGGAAGCATTTTAGGACTGTGAAATCAAAAATGTAATTTGTAGATTTTTTTTTTTTTTTTTTTTTTTTTTTTTTTCTGTAGTCATGATACTACAATAAATTTTATAAAAATTTGAGTTATATATCGGTCTACATGTATACACAAAAATCTTTTTACTGGCAACCTTGGTATTATATAGATTTCGTATATTTAACTAATTTGGTAAATATGACAAAGACAGCTTGGGGTCAAATTATTAAACTACATTAAGAATTAGGTGAGCATTATAATATGAGGATTCCAACTTGACTTTGACATGACATGACTTTTTAATTTTTTTTTTAAAGGACAATTGTTTTTTTTTTTTTTTAAATGCAGTATGTCCCACCTTATTTTCCTGTTTCAGTAGGAAATATGCCAAAAAAAGGGGAAAAAAAAGATGGTTGGTGTTTGTCCAATTCAATTGTCTTTGAAACGTTGAAATGGAAATGTGAAATTGAAATGTTTTCATAATCGAGAGTTATCAAATACATTTTTCCTAAGCAACATATAATCAGAAAGTGAGCCTATATAGAAATCAGGTTAGGATATTGAAAATTATAATAATATTGTGTTTAGTTGAGCATGATAATAATAATTAGATATGTACATTTTCTGAAAAAAAAAAAAAAAAATACCTTCCGTAGCAAAACTCAGCATTGTGCAGTTACTAGGGTGTTTTTGATCATGTTTTAACAATTAGGTAGGAATTTTAGCATGTTTTAACACTTAGCTAATCGCTATTAGCATGTAGCTGTTTACTGTTAGCATGTGTAACATGTTGGAAGTCTCGTTTGCTAGCATGAGTCAAAAGAGCCAAGTGCCATGTCTCTACGATGTTCTGATGCAGAGATATCCACCTTATTCTTCAGCTGGGAAGTAAGCCTATGGGCGAGACTTGCAGTTCATTAACCGCAATTGATAAACAGTGAGAAGAATACCACGCAGTAACCAGTAAAGCCATTTGCACTACAAACCAGTATGTTCATAATTAAGATATTACATTAAAATAATATGGTAAAACACACCAATCTGCAATATCAAGCAGCAAAACGAGCTGTTTTCTACAGTTAAAATGAGGATGAGACCTGAAGCCAGACCCATAAAATGTACAAATGGCCACGCCCACTCTTACAGGAAAAATAAGGTAGATACGTCTTGCTAAACGTTTGCTAGGGTACTCTGTTTGATTGCTAGGAAGTGGCTTGGTGGCTGTCAGTTATGATATTCCAAAGGCTGCTTGCCAGTATGAATGATATAAACCAACCCCCATGCCTCTATAACATTTGAATTTGAAGATATTCCTCTTTTGGTTTGGGTTGATAACAGTGGTTGCTAGGGCATGGCTAGATTGTTGCCAAGGTGATATTTAAAGAGTGCTTGGCAGTCTGAGTCAAAAGAGCCAACCCCCATGTCTCCAGGTAGTTCTGTTACAGATAAACAGCCCATTCATTTTAATTATACGGTTGCTAGGGTGCTATAAGCAGTTGCTAGGGCATGGCTAAACTGTTTCCATGCTGATAATTAAAAACTACTTGCCAGTCTGAAGCGGTCTCTCATTTCGGAAGCTGCATTCTCCAGAGGTTGCATTTGAAGGCTGCATACGTCATCAGGGCAGTTTCATCTAAGAAAGGTAACTGTTAAATTGCAAATTAAAAAAGTAAATTAGTATTTTACACCTCACAAGAGATTATTATGGTTACTTTCTTAAAAAGTACATCTTTGACACATGCAACCTACAAATGCGGTCTCCGAAAGACATGAGACGAAGCTTATGTCAAAAGAGTCCACCTACTTGTCTCTACGATGTTCTGTTCCACAGATATCCACCTTATTTTTCAATGCGGAAGTAAGCTGTTTTCTGTTAAAGTAATGTGTAAGACTTCCGGTTCATGAGTTGCCGTAGGAAAATAACTAGAAGAATAACGAAGTGCAGTAAATGATAAAATAGTTTGCACTACAAACCACTGTGTTCATAATTAAGATAATACATTAAAATAATGTTGTAAGACACAACAGTCTGCATTATCAAGCAGGAAAACAAGCTGTTTTGTACAGCTAAAAATAGCTAGATGCGGATGAGACCGGAAGCTACACTCTTAAAAATAAAGGTGCTTTAAAAGGTTCTTCACAGCGATGCCATAGAAGAACCATTTTTGGTTTCACAAGGAAACAATTCAGTCAAAGGTTCTTTAAAGAACCATCTTTTTCTTACCTTTTTATAATCTGAAGAACCTTTTTTCGCCTAAAAGAACCTTTTGTGAAACAGAAAGGTCCTTCAGGTGTTAAAGGTTCTTTATGGAACCATTTAAACAAAAAAGGTTCTTCTATGGCATCGTGAAGCACCTTTATTTTTAAGAGTGTAGATGCACTGGGCCTCATTTATGAAACGAATGTACGAATATTTGGCGTATAGTCGATTCTATGCAAAACTTGGAATTTATCAATATAGAGACGCAAGCGGTGGCTACAATTAAATCTGACGTCAGGTCTGAGCTTGTGTTTGCAAAGTTTTGAGTTAGCCTGAATTTGCGTGCAGCATAGAAAATTTCTGAGAATTGTATAATAACAGCATTTTGTTCATTTAGATTTTTTTCCTGACCAACAAACAAAGCTTTTTTTTATTCTTTTAGGGCGTTAGATTTCTATATCCGCAAACAGTAGCATAAACAACAGCCCATGAGGATTCGCACATCGTCGCATCACCCACCTGCTGCACTTCGGTGAATGGTGAACAAAAGAAAAAAAAACTCTGTGACAAGTATAGGCTGCTTTCATTTTTGTGACACTCTTAATGCATTATTTGTTATTTATTTAATGTAATTGATTGCGCAGGCGCCTCGCGCACACACACACACATTTCAGTGTTGCTAACTTGACATTTCAGCCATTAATCAAATTAAAATGCAGTCAACCAAACAAAAGTTACACTGCTCAATTTAAAAGGTCCTCTGTAAAATCAGCGTGCAACACTAAAATAAACATTTTTGCGCATGTGAAGGATGATTTACGTGGATAATTGGAACACAAGTGGAGTACAAAGGCTTGTTTGCATCATGGATAAGTGTTTTTTTTTTATGTCTAATTATTTTTATTTATTTTTTTATTTTGCATTTTAACAACATTGTGGATAATAGTTTAGCAACCAAATGTTACATAGCAAAAAATGGAAACATTTGGATGTCGATGAGAGAGGCTTGTGAGCCCAATGCCGTTTAGTTTCGCTTTACTCATATTCATTTTAGCTCGACGTTTGTATTCTGTATTCTCTAGCCTAATTTGTGTTTTACTTTACAGTTTAATATAAAATTTTATAGCTACTCATTTTTCATTCTTGTTTTGTAATACTGTTCAATTTAAAGGGTTTGTTGTGGATTAATGTTTATAAATGTTATATTTATTGGTATCTAATATACATACTGTATAAATTAATGCTATTGTTTGCAAATATAAGGTTAAAGGGTGTTTTTAGAGTAAGATCAATTTTTCTTTCATGAGTTTACTTCCTCTTTTTGGCCGGGTTTCGTTTCTCCGTGTGGTAAACTCTAGGGGCAAGGCTTCTAAATCGAGGTGTTTTTAGGGGCGTGATATTTAAATGACGATTGTTTTCAGCTCCCACATTTATCAATGTATGATCATTTGTACGATGTGATTGGCGGCATATGAATGTTTCATGAATCACACGTGAACTTGATTTGCGTGCATGGATCTGCGCTCGTTGTAATAAGGTAGAAAAAATGAGGTGGACACCTCTTAATTTTTTCAAAAGAAGTCTATGGGCTGGTTGCTAAGGTGCTGTAACTGGTTGCTAAGGTGTGGCTAGGAAGTTGAAATGTCAATATTTATTGGCTGCTTGCTAGTCCGAGTGAAATACGTGTATGAACATCATACACCTGCTCACGTATAAAAGTCAAAGCACACCTTTCCTCAGTAAGCTGCACAATTTAACACCTTATTCGTGGGCCTGCGACAAACGGTGCAGAACAAGTTACGTGCCAAAAGTTTTGTGTGGAAGGAAAATTCTAAGTATGCAAGATAACAATGGTGATGCTTTGCTTCAGAAGAATCGCTAATAATAACGATCCCAAATGTAAGACAAGACGAGCATTTGGCTTTAAAAAGTATATAAATTGTATTATTTTTATGAAAATATCCGATCGTTTTGCTAGATAAGACCCTTCTTTCTCAGCTGGGATCGTTTACAACCGCATTTGGGATCGTTTGAAGCCACATTTAAACTGCATTTTGGAAGTTCAAAATCGAGGTACCATATCAGTCCATTATATGGAGAAAATTGCTGAAATTTCCTCAAAAAAAAAAAAAAAAATCTTTACGACTGAAGAAAAAAAGACATGAACATCGTGGATGACAAGGGGGTGAGTAAATTATTTGTAAACTGCTGTTCTGGAAGTGGAGTTCTCCTTTAAAATCCCAAAGCCATTTTAAAAACTGCTGCACTAAACAACATCAGAGATCGATGTACTTGTCCTGTTCTGAGGTCGGTATCTGAGAGCGCAGCACCGTTCTGCATGGATTCAGAGGGAGGACCAACATCCAGCGCAGGGAGGGGCTAAGATGGTGGAGCGAGGGGGTGGGGGCGGTGGGGGCACCATTTCTATATTTGTCCTCTACCTCAGTTGTAATTAGACACAGCATCATGCACATCCCTCTACTGCGGGAGATGAAAATGGGAAAAGGTCGATGTTTCAAACAGGACGTGTTTTCACCGCAGCACACTGCTGATTTTCATTCTGCTGTAAACCGGGCCGTTTGTTTTTGATGAGCTGGGCTGACTGAGCACAGGCTGCTGGTCTGTGGGGGCGTGTGTGACGGGTTACTGCGTCTGCGTGCAGCAGCCGTGCAGAACATCAGCAGAGAGAGGCTGAATAAGGAAAGGCTCAGGTGCGAGACTATAGGGAACTATCGGGCTGGATCCGTCAGAATGGACCTGATAAGACGAGACAGACGCCGTATCAGTGAGTATCCATCCTGTTTCATTAGGAGAGGAATAATTTGTATCCTTTTTGAGGAGAAGGAAATCCTTGGCTGCTTTGTCATGTGGTTCTACTGCCATACAGTCTAGTGTTAAAGAATATACAATAAAATGGATGTATAATATATACTACACTGCATGTTGTATTTTATGTGATGTTCTCTAGTTGCAATATTTGTCTTTTTCCCTGCAGTATTTTAGAAATGACTTTTTCCCTAGATCTTTAAGTTTTTGTTTGTTATTATACTAAGTTGATTTTTTTTTCTTACCTTACAAATTCTGATACAATAGGTTTTGTCACATTTAGATGTACAATAATAAACTTAATTTAAGATATAATCTCTGAAAATAAGCCTTAATATTTACACTGTTTTGCAGTTCAAGTAAAATTAGGTTATTTCATTATTTTCAGTTATCATTTTTAGTTACATTTTGTAAAATTATGTTTTTGTTTATTTATTTATTTATTTATTTTTAGTTATTTTTACTGGAAAATAATTTGTTTGTGTGTGTATGTGTGTGTTTTGTATTTGGTTTGGACGCATTAGGATGTAAATTTTAAAATGAGCCTTAATATTTAACACTGTTTTGCAGTTCAAGTAAAATTAGGTTGTTGTTTTTTTTTTTTTTAATTTAATTATTTTTAGTTAGCATTTTTAGTTACATTTTGTAAGTTTAAGTTAGGTTTCTATTTATTTATTTTAGTTATTTTTACTGGAAAATATAACAGAAAATTTTATTTTAAATTAATCTTTTGCATTTTTTGCGTGTTTTGTATTTGATTTGGTTGATCCAAAATGTTCTAATTCAAGCAGATGCATTAGGATGTAGAAATACATTAATGTTTACATTATTTTAAAATAAGCCTTAATATTTTACAGTTTTGCAATTTAAGTAAATTCACTTTAAGGTTTATTTATTTTTTATTTTTTGTTATTTTACTGGAAAATAAAGCAGGAGAAATTTATTTAATTTTTTTTTTTTTTTTTTTTTTATTGTATGTTTTATATCTAGTTTTGTTGATACAAAATTTTCTAATTCAAGCAGATGCATTAGGATGTAGAAATACATTAATGTTTACATTATTTTAAAGTAAGCCTTAATATTTTACACTGTTTTGCAATTCAAGTAAATTTTGGTTAAGTTACTTTATTTAATTATTTTTTAGTTATCAATTTCAGTTTTGTAAATTTATGTTAGGTTTTTATTTAATTTAATTGTTTATTTGTGCTGAAAAATAAAACAGAACATTTTTTTTATTTAAAATGTAAAATTTATTTAAAATTAAAATTCTTTTGCATTTTTGGTTGATCCAAAATTTTCTAATTCAAGCAGATGCATTATTTAGTTTGTATACATTCATGTTTACATTATTTTAAAATAATTAATATTTTACAGTTTTGTAATTCAAGTAAATTCACTTTGATAAGGTTTATTTATTTATTTATTTATATTTTTCTTTTGTTGTTGTTGTTTTTACTGGAAAATAAAGCAGACAATTTTAATTAATTCTTTTTTTTTTTTTTTTTTTTTTTTTGGTATGTTTAATATCTAGTTTTGTTGATCCAAACTTTTTTAATTCAAGTAGATGCATTAGGATGTAGAAATAAATTGTTTACATTATTTTAAAATAAAGTATCAAGTAAATTTACTTTAAGGTTTATTTACATTTTTAATAAAAATAAAATAAAAATGTTTTTAAAATTGTTTTCTATATTGTATTTTGTATTTAGTTTTAGAAAAATATATTTAAAAATGATTGTTCTGCAGGTTTTTGTGTTTTGTATCTAGTTTTGTTGATCCAAAATGTTCTAATTCAAGCAGATGCACTGGGATGTAGACATACGTTGATGCTTACATTATTTTAATAGACTTATGTCCAGTAATTTGTGCTTAGGTAAAAGATGTTGACAGATCTACTTTAAATCAAGTGCTTATCCTGCAGTTTATATTACTATTAAACTGCAGTGCTAAAGTAGGACATAAAAGCTTGTGTAAGTTTCTGTTAAATTTATCTATAAATAATCAATGCTTTCATTTGTTTAATGCATCTTTGAAGTGGCTCAGTGTTGGATCGGCATTTTCTATCAATTAAAGGGATGCAGTTCTTGTCTTTGATGTTGAGGCTGTGGTGTGTGTGTGTTGAATGATGCATGGAGAGCCTGCATTACTGAGATGATGCAGAGAAGTAAATTACAGCAGACACTACAAAGGAGTTTGCCTTACTAAATGCTTAATTTGCATATTGAAACCCCTGAATCACATCAGCTTTTGGGCTTACATTTGCACGGGTTGGCTTACATTTGCAGGGACAAGTAGATGTTGTGATGTTTTATAGAGGAGGATCATATAATGTTGGGCTCCGCCAGCAGCGGTGGAAACTTCTGAAGAACAGCCTTCAGAAAGTTGCACTGGAACTGCTACACGAGTGTTTTGGGAATATTTCTTGATGTTTTGGCTTTGTGAATCTAGAAAGAATCAGACGCTGTTGAGGGGTGGTGTACCGGCAGTCGTTTCTTCTTTTTGTCATGTGTAGATGTCTTGTTGTCTGGGTGTCACTCATCAGGGCCTGTTGTTTCTGCAGCCTTTAAAAATCCATCATCACAACTGCAGTTCCAGCTGCAGCAAAGAGCGTGTGTCTGTATTTCTCTCATTCTCTCTCTGGAGCTGATGACCTTTAGTCAAGAATACATGTCATTATTCATTTTAATTATTTTAGTTTTGCTTTATATCATGATTTTAGCTGTAATAAGACATTTTTCTACTATTTTCACGCTTCTATGCACCACTTCAAGGTCTTGGCATTTAATGTTTTACACAATCTTTGCATTTCTATTAAAGATTTTAATCGATTCTTATTTGTACGAAACGACATCGATTCCCAAATCCCAAAGAATCGATTAGTCTAGCCTTTTTTCAGTTAATGAACGGAACGTTGCACTTCCCATCCAATAAATCGCAATAACATTAGCGCTTTGTTACTTTTGATATGTCTGAGCTTTCAAATTCTGTACATTTTATTACAATATTCAAACAACAAATGCCGTGTTGGCGCTGTTTATTGTGGAGTGACAGCGCCTCAGTTCAAACGAAGCGGGACGTGAACTGATCGTCTCCTCCGCTTTAATGCCAGTTTCAGCATGAAATAAAGACGAACAAACATCCGAAGGTATGTTAAAAGAAAGAGTACAACTTACCGAAACCGTTTCCTGTCTCATGTAATCGCTCAATCAGTGTTTCAGCCGCGGAAGTCGTCAATATAACGGCTTGTAAACAATATGTCACGTAACGTCACATTTACCTCAGAAAAAAAAAACAAAAAACAAAAAAACATTCGGTGTTCAGTCAGTCAGCTAGTAAAATTAACTCTAGAGACAGCATTTTGCTAAATAAATGGACCATATGACATATTAATTATTATTATTTTTTTAACTGTGCTGGTCCTAAGGTGGTCATAAACAGGAGAGACCAGCAAAGGACCAGCATAAACCACCTCAAACCAGCATCCATGCTTCAAAACCTACCTAACCAGCATATGCTGTTTTTTTCAACAGGGGACAGCCACCGTTTAAATGTTTATATTTAAAAAAAAAAAAAATGAAATATATTTATGTAATTGTAACTTTATCACTAAAAAAAAAAACTGAATTTGTTGTAATTTAAGCGTTTAGACACATCGTTTCGTTTCAGCCTTCAGTATTATAGTAATGTAGTGCCAACTGTTTATTTTAAAGCATTAGTTGGAAGATTGTTTTTTTCCTTGAGAAAATTTGCCATGTACTGTACCTGATATATATCTAGAATCGAATCTGAAATCGAATCGCAAGCTTTTGAATTAGAATTGAACCGATTTGTGAAATTTGTGTCAAAACCCAGCCCTATTGAATATAGTATAAATGAACGCATGTTGAAAATTCAGAATGTCTCTTTGTGTGTCTTTCTACAGCTGTCTTTATCTGAGGATCAGAACGACCTCACACACAATGGCCTGGACTCAAAGGAGTCGGTGTATCTGGTCCAGATCTGTTGCCAGGTAAGCTTCTTTCACAGAGAAGTTTTCACAGAGAATAAAACAGAACCTCTGTGGCCCTTTCTGTGTGACAGAGCAGAAGAAATATCATCCCAGGATCACTGATTTGTTATGGCAACAGAGCAAAAGCTAAGCCTAGGAAAAACGGTAAAGTTATAAAAAGACCTTTAAGAGCTTCAGATCAAACAGGCAGGCCGACCGCATATAGTTTGCACAGCAATTTATCTGTTTCAAGGAATGTGTATGGGTTTAGGAAAAGACAGGATTTTAAAAGTGGGGTTTGAAGCCAAGATGAAGACAAAGCTGAAAATATAAATACTCTCGGTGCTGCATTTCTTACCATTGCAAAACAATAGGGCTGGGATTTTTGGGAGGGTTTTACACACATCCACAGAACTTCTAAAAATATGAATTCAAAGGGTGTTTTTGTGCTTTACGTGTGAGAGCTGAAAGGATTTAGAAGAGTCCCGCGCTGCCGTTTCTGCACCATTTGCTTCGCCACTGGAGCAAATCTCAGTGTTTTACACTTGTATGAAATCTACAAACCACAGGCATACAAGCTACTGAATTCAGCCTCCTTAACCAAACGCTGGATGTTATGATGCTGCCATGCAACAATAGAAATGTATAAACCAAAAGAAAAATTATGATTCTGCTATAGGCTACATCTGAGACTACAGTAGACATATCCAAATGGATATTATTTACATACTGAAGCAAAAATGCATAGAAAAACCATAACATATTACACTTATTTCTCTTTAAAAAAAAAAAGAAAAAGAAAAAGTAATTTATTACAGTAATGGTAGAGCTGAATTTTCAGCAGTCGTTACTCCAGTTTTCAGTGTCACATGATCCTTCAGAAAACATTTCTTACTATTATCCGTGTTGACAAACAATTGTACGGCTTAATGTTTTTGTGGAAATTCATTTGTGCAGGTCAGAAGAACAGCATTTATTTGAAGAATTTTTGTAACAAAAGTTGACTGTCAGTCTAACTCTTTTCTTTATTCAGAATTCATATATTTTTTCTATATTCATCACTCGTATTGCTTTTCATGTGTCTCAGGGCCGCAAGTGGACAGTGAGGCGTTCATACGAAGAGTTTCGTGTCCTTGACAAGCATCTCCACCTCTGTATCTATGATAGAAGATTCTCACAGCTTCCTGAGCTGCCCCGAATAGACAGCCTGAAGGACAAATCCAAGGTTGGCTCACCACACACACACACACACACACACACACACATACACATACATATATATATATATATATATATATATATATATATATATATATATATATATATATATATATTGAGTACATTGTCTACATCTATGGGCAATCCCATGTGGGGAAATTTCAGAATGGTGCTTCACAAAATGGAAATGCTCATGTAATTTATTCAATACTGAAAAATATTGGTAAAAAGTTCAATCCAATTAAAAATCACTACTTTCTCAATAGTGCAACGCTGCCCACCCACTATTTGGTTCTGAAAGTATTTTTCTCATAGGGTTAAAAAAAACAAACAAAAAAAAACTCTTCATTAAATACTTGTAAGCCATGATTGCAACAATACAAACTTTGACCTAAAGCAAAAAATGCATATATACACAACTATTAAAGGGACAGTTCACCCAAAAATGAAAATTCTGTCATTAATTACTCACGTTCATGTTGTTTCAAACTTGTAAGACCTTCATTTATCTTAAGAACACAAATTAAGATATTCTTGATGAAATCTGAGAGCTTTCTGACCCTGCATAGACAGCAACACAACTACCAAGGCTCAGAAAGACCGTAAGGACATCGTTAAAATAGTCCATGTGACATCAGTGGTTCAAGCGTAATGTTATGAAGCTACAAGAATACTTTTTGTGCGCAAAGAAAACAAAAATAACGACTTTATTCAACAATTTCTTCTCTTCTTCTTCCTTACTATCTTTCTGAGCCTTGATTGTGGTAGTTGCATTGCTGTCTATGCAGGGTCAGAAAGCTCTCGAATTTCATCGAAAATATCTTAATTTGTGTTCCAAAGATGAACGAAGGCCTTACAGGTTTGGAAAGACAAGAGGGTGAGTAATTAATGACAGAATTTTCATTTTTGGGTGAACTGTCCCTTTAAGTAGTACTCAATTACATCATTTGCAGCGCTTCATGGTGAAGAGTTCATTTGGTGCAATTTGCTTATTTAGATTCTGGTTTAAAACATTTTGAATATATAAAGAAATATATAAAGAGTGTTGTGTAGCTTAGCAACATACTAACATCTCACACATGCTTCCTGTAGAGATCCATTCATGTGTCACACTGTGTTGCTGCCTATATGGGCCATTCTACAGAATTGGTCCAAAGACAGAATTGGAAACGTCTTGAAAAAATGTCTTTTTCCAACAATTTTGTATGTATGCAAGTTGTGTAATATCCAAGGTACATATTTCTAGTAGTTGTTCAGTTAATTCTTAATATTAAGAATATTCACTTCAAAGATGCATTAAACAAATGAAAGCATTGATTATTTATAGATAAATTTAACAGAAACTTACACAAGCTTTTATGTCCTACTTTAGCACTGCAGTTTCATAGTAATATAAACTGTAGGATAACATTCTTAATATTGTATTTTCATGAAGTTTTGGAATATTTGTCCTCTCCCCAAATTTGTCACTACCAAAACACAGTAATAATAATTTAATTAGAAGAGTTATATTGACCTATTAAGATTTTGCTTGCATCTAGATTGTAATTTTTTTCAGAGGTAAATCAATAACAATTACATTTTAACAATATTTCAAATGTAAGTGAGATTTGTTGTTTTTTGATTAAAATATTTCTTGTAAAAGGCAAAAGTTGATCATACCGATTTCAAAGTTAAGGATTCATTCATTTGAATATACATTGAACCAAAAACATCATAACTT